>CM035800.1:11293283-11301215 GCA_020466265.1 Siphamia tubifer | reverse complement strand
CCAAACTTTAGAAAACTTGGTGGAGGTCTGCGTGATCTAGTTAAATTTACACTTCGGACATTTCAAAAATGTTTCTATTTGTTCAGGTTATTCGCATTTTTGTGAAATTATAGTTTGTTTTATTGTAAATACAGTAAAATGATATGAAAATATAAATTAACAAAGAGCAAAATGTAGAGTTGTGATTATTTATAGGTTATTAAATAATAATAATAATAATTTGTGTTTCATAAATTTATCCCAGGGGCCACACTGGACCCTTTCAGGGGCTGGATTTGGCCCCCAGGCCGCATGTGTGACGCCCCTGATTGAGAGGCTCGATAGGTTACCATGGAAACATAGTCATCTTCTACAACATTGATTCAGCAGTAAAACCCATGGAGTTGGATCAATGACAGTGGATGAAGATACTTGTTTTTAGATTCAGTTATTTATATGTTTGCTAAAAAAAATTTTTTTTCTTCAGTTTTGTTTTATTTCTAATATAATAACCCTCAACATCGATTAAATATAAGAAAGTACATGAGTTTCACTGCAAAAAATCTAATATAGAGAAGATGATATGATAAGAACTGGTAATAAAACTTTTATGAAAGGATATATCTAGAGAAAAAAAATAATTTGGAAACTTCCACAAAAGTAGTATTGGGTCTTTATGGGTTAAATTGATACTGACAGAAATACATTGTTTATGTGTTATATTCAAAAGCTTTGGTTTTGGACTAAAAAACAAGAAGAAAGGAATTGATTCCTTTTTTTAAAAAAAAGAAAAAGAAACAGAGGCCAGTAGAGTGACTGTACCTTAAAATGACATTTCATTTTTTTTCTGTTTCATTCTGTCATTCCTTTGTCATTAGTTTCTATCCATTATCAAAAGATATTAAAAAGATTTGTTAATTTGACTAAATTAACGTCCTGTCCTTCTGTAAGTAAACAGTAAGTTCCACTGAATATAGAGCTGCTGTTTAAAAATACAGTTGTACTTTTTACTTTATTACAATTGAGAAGTTGTACTTTTTAACTTTTACTTCATTAAAGGAGTTGAATCAGTACTTGTACTTTTATCAGAGTATTTTTTTCACACAAGTAGTTGTACTTCTACTTAAGTACAGAATATGAGTACTTTGACCACCTTTGCTTTTGTCTAAAATTTCATGTTTTTTTAGAGAATAATTGATATATATCTACTCATAGTATTTGTCCAGTATTACATTTGTACTACAGCTCTATTTCAGGACGCATTAGTGTGAGGTTGTGACTTACCTCCAAATGTGCTCAGGCTATAGAAGCAACATGTCAACAGGAACAGGTCTGAGCCTTTCATGGTGACCACCCCCCAAAAAATACAAAGTTTACTTTAACACAGATCAGCAGTGGATGATATTATTCCAGGTTCTTCACTGTGTTTGTTCTTGTTCTTCTTTACTGGAAGTCCTCAGAGGTTTCACTTTGCTCAGTTTGGACTGTTGTTGTCTGTCAGTCAGGCCGTCCTGGCCAACTGCTGTCTGCTCCGATTACCTCCTGAAGGGAGGGGTGGAGGACATGTGTGTTACCCCCCCAACACACACACACACACACACACACACACACACACACACACACACACACACACACACACACACACAAACTAACATTACGATTTTTTTTTCATAATGCAATGTGAAAAAATACACAGTAGTATATATATAACAGTGGTAAATAAATAAATATGTGAATAAATATAATATAGAAATACATAAATAAATAAATAAATAAATAAATACAAATCTTTTTTAATTCAATTAATGAATAAATAAAGACAAATAGCTAAAAAAAAATAAAGAAAGAATAAATACAAATAAATGAATGAATAAAATAAATAAATAAAAACAAATATATTTTTTAAAATAAATAAATAAATGAGGGAAAATAAATAAAAATGTATACATAATAAAAAAAATATATATATTTTTAAATTCAATTAATGAATAAATAGACAAATATGTAAAACAGAAATGAAGACAAAATAAAAATGAATGAATGAATAAATAATTAAAAACATTAAAAAAATTATTAAAAAAATACTATAAAAATTATATATAAAAAGAAATTTTAAAAATAAATAAATGAATGAATAAACAGTATATATATATAATATATATATATATATATATATATATATATATATATATATATATATATATGAAATAAATAATAATTACAGGACCTATGATGTGAATATTGTGCACACGTAAATTGTGATGTCAATGTTTAAACCATATATTTTTCAACTCTGACCCCAGGGACCCCCACCCTTGTCATGGTCCTTAAAGTTGAACATCTCTTCCTCCCATATCTCTTTATGCTTCTCTGCTTCTTTCGCACACGTTCATCGACCATTCCTGCCACCGTTATTTATGATCTACTGTCACTGCCATTTGGTCTGCTGCCAATTTAATTACCATAGAAGCTAACTATTAACAGCTAACACCAAGTGTCAAGTCCCATATTCAATGTGTGGTCGGTAGGGAGTCTATAAAGTTTCTGTTGGCTGTGATTCTAACTCAGTATTACCAGATAACTAGTTAATGTAGAAGAAACAAGTTAAAGTGGATTTGCTATTTAGGATGTTTTATATGGAGGGCTAGAAGTGCCAAAATTAAATATATAAATATATTATTAAATAAGTAATTACATATGTCATTAATTAATTAAAATAGGAATTAAATAGATAAATGTGTTAATAATTAATTAAAATACCAATTCATTTAAGGAAAAAAAACATGTATATTATTTTTTGACTAATTAATTAATTATTTCATGGTCCTTGTGTTACATGAATTTATTTTATCTGTCAACCTCGTTCATCAAAGTCGGTGGGCGGGTCTTAACACCTGATTGGTTCTCTTGCATATCCAGTCGATGTAAATGGATTCCAGATAAAGGATTGATGCAGAGCTTGTGAAGAGGTTAAGACACCAAATTGCTAAAAATCTCTCCATGAATTTGACTGGATTCGCTTTAGCCCCGCCCACCAACTTTGATGAACGAGTTTGACAAATAAAATAAATGTACGATCCACTGCAACACAAGGATCATAAAATAATTAATGAATTATTGAAATTTTTTTTTTAACCTAAAATGAATTAGTATTTTAAATAACTAATGACACATTTAATTAATTATTTAGTCCTCCTTATTTTTTACGCAGAAAATACTCTCAGCAGAATAATAATCAGGTGTGACACACAGGAGGTCTTACTGTTTTATTTTAGGATGGTGGCACTAATCCCATCTCCATCCTTATTTTAATTATGGTGAGAAATGAGTGTATCCACTTTCTTTTCTAATTACCCAGTAGAGATCAATATCTACTTTACACTGATCCTATGTGTGTTTTGAAATTAAAGGTGTTTTCACATCTAATGTTTCTGGTGCATTTCCCACTTTAAATTGGTTAGTTTGGTGAAGCTGCTTTATCATCTATTTTTGCTTTTGTGATATGAAATTATGCAGGTTAGTCTTGTAATATTATGTCATTTTGGAATAATTTCACAAATGTTGCCATAGAATCTATTTAATGGTGTTCACAGTGACCATTAACGTACATATAACAGACTCCTTGTCACTAAGGGCGTATTCACACAGTAAAGTCCGCACCAAGGTTCGGACCAGAACCTCTTTTTTTGCCTTTTCACACTGTACTTATAATCCGGACTTTATTTACAGTCTTCATTCACACTGTATTGAATCAATTGGACCAACGGACATTAGAACGTCATGTCGTCAATGAGTGTACAACGTTCGTCTCTCTATACTCGACCCTGATTGGTTAGTAGATGAGCGCGCTACACTGTTGCAGGAAATGCTCCCAGATAATGGACCCAGTTACTAGTTTCATAATTTTTGCCCTATTTTGGCAATGTTGCCAACTCTCGTACCAGTGTTCCCACCAGCGGCTTGTCTCCAATTCAGTCTTTATAGTATCATCCGACCAAATTTCAATGAAATACCTGGTTTCCTCATCTCCCCATGTATTGCCGCGACTCATGCTTGGACGTTGACTAGATTTCGCGCATGTGACTGTGACGTAATTGGTCCGATAGTCCAGACGTTCCTAAACAGACGTTTCACACTGTGCACCAGCGAACCTTGGTCCGGACCGAGACTACCTCCTCAGCTCGGACCAAAGACTCGGTCTTTAGTCCGGACCAAGGTTCAGGGGAGGTTTCACACTTGTCAATAAGATTCGAACTTTCCTGGAAAGTCCGAAAGTCCGGATTTTCTGAGTGCTATGTGAATAGGCCCTAAGTAAAGCCTTAAGACCATCAACCATTTGACTAACATCACAAAAAAATGAAAAATGTCGAGTAATGAGGGTTAATTTTTGGAATCTTGGAGTCTAAAGGAGTGTTGAGTACTGTAAGTAAGTTAAATTATTTGATCGGTGTCTGATTGGAGCCCAGTTGAAACTAGAAAAGCACTCTGAGAGCAAGGTTTGTCTGTTAGTTAGCAAGATAACTCAAAAAGTTATGGAAGGATCTTGATGAAATTTTCAGGATGTGTTGGGTGTATCACAAGGAACTAGTGATGCGTGGGTCGATGTATAAACGACCCGCAACCGACCGCTTTTTTAACTAACCGTCCTTGTATGGTAAATATGTTGGTAGGATGAAGGTTAATTATTTCAGCTACAAGAAGCATGACACTGAAATCTACCTTGTATGTTAACTGTTATATACTGTATTTTTCATATCGCATGGTAAAAAAAAAATTAAAAAAATCGCAATGTCAGTTTTTTCTTACAACCACATACCTTGGTAATGTTTGAAGAGTTCAAAAATGTACATGGAAACTCTCATGATCGACATGGTGAAGCCAGGAATAAAAAAAACAAAACAAAACACTCAGGATACCAGCGTTACAATCATACAAATATATTAGTTTGTTTTATTCAATTATATCCAATAATACGTCTCCCTTGACTTTGTGTAAGTTATTATAGAAATAAATACAGATCATATTGCAAATGCAGAGACAAGAGTTTGAGATAATAGAGTGTTGAGGAAGGGGTTTCAGGGGTTAAAGGGGTTCAAGAGTAAATACTGGAGTAGGACTGTTTCTTTGAAGGTGTCCAGTAAATGATTGGCGCATGCATGCTTGTAGTCCGGCCTGTCTGTGATTCTCTCCTCAACCCAGGAGGTAAAAAAGTCCTGCTGTTCCGTCCTTCAGCGCTCCCTCAAGTTGATCCAGACGTTATCTGATGATCAGTTTTACTGTCGATGGCCTCCAGGAGCTCTGTTGTTCCACTTTCCCACCAACAGGGGGAGCTATTGCACCCACAACCACATTTGCATGGATATATTTATATATAGATTTATATATAGATATATTTTTTGCCCCATCTGTATACAAAAATAGTGTCATTGTGGCTTTGATAGCTGGAAGCACTCTTTTTGCATTTGGAAGATAAGAAGGAAAAGTAAGATTATGGTGATTTCCTTAAAATCTTTTCTGGAAGACTTTGTCACAATAACTTGGATCATCCATGCAGTACAAAGGAGAGCAAAACAAACAAACAAACAAACAAACAAAAATGTAAAGAATCCTCCAAGGATCGATCACAGAATCACACCCACATCAGTATCAGGTGTGTTAGCATGTGATGTTTGCATGTGTTAGCTTATCCGCCGCCGATTCAAATCTAACCAAGAGTTAAAAGGTCACGAGGTCAGTCAGTCAGTCAGTCTTTTTTTTTTTTTTTTTTTTTTTTTCGATTGATTGACAGGTGAGTGCTGCAGGATTCTGGCGGATCAGGAGGTTTACAATACAACCAACAGTCTCGGTGCACTCCGGTTCCCTCGAGGAACATGGTTTTGGAATCGCATGACACAGCTTATGCAAAACAAAACACAACAAAACAACAGAGACACATTTATAACTGGAATTACAATGAATACCAACACACTCAGGGCCACTTGTTTCCTCTTATCTTTTTTGTTACGATTCACAGTAATTCCACATGGAAACACCCGAAAACACGGTCCATACTTTTTGAAAGACGGGTCAAATAAATGCACTTTTAACATAGTTTACATTGTGCATTAAAACAGAGGTTTGTGTGAGGTGAAGCCCCTTCATGATCTGTAAAGGTCATCTTATTTAGACACATCTGCACTGGTGTGGTTGGTGCAAGGCGCTATATATATATATATATATATATATATATATATATGTGTGTGTGTGTGTGTGTGTGTATGTGCAATGCAGATGTGCCCAGGGATTAAGAGTG
The DNA here is from genome assembly GCA_020466265.1 of Siphamia tubifer. NCBI lineage: Eukaryota > Metazoa > Chordata > Actinopteri > Kurtiformes > Apogonidae > Siphamia > Siphamia tubifer. Next base: position 11,294,944 of record CM035800.1, on the reverse strand, counting down.
TCCCTTTAAAAACAGCCGATTATTTATACATGAAGTTCATCTGTAAATGCTCCATGAGGTGGGACTGTGACCCACACTCTCAAATATACAAATATAAAAACCCTCATTCATGAAGTAGCAAAGAAATAATAATAAAAAAGAAAATCTGTCTGAGGCCGGCGTCACTCTTTTGTGAGCATGTGAGCCTCTCTTTTCCTCCCTCTCTTTTTTGTGTTTTCTGCTGCATTGCAGATGTGGTGAAGGGACTCCACCTCAAAGTAACACACACACACACACACACACACACACACGGCAAACCCGGCTTGCAAAAAAAAAAAAAAGGGGCAAAGTGTTATGAAAATAAAAGTGCTAATAAAACACACAGTTGGTTTCTATATCAATATTAATCCTTTTTTCACACCCTCCCAGATAATGTGGCTGCACCTTGTTAATGGACTTTATTGCTTTCTGCTCAAGGACTCATGCTCATTGATTTGGCCTCTGATTTATCCTCTATTTTCCCTCCCCTCTCCTCTTGGATACACATAATGGACATACAGAGATATTCAATATTCACAGTTACATTACACAGAGATGATGAATGTGATGCAAAAAAATAAAAAATTAAATAAAACCCTGTAACACTTTACATCATGGGTCACTAATAAGGTGGTCATTCTATGGTCATTTTTATGTAACTTCAAGGTAAAAATGCCTTTGTAACTGCTTATGACATGTAACTGATGGCTAATAGGGTGGTAATTATATAATAATTTTAATGTAATTTGTGACAAGATACTGCTTATATATATGTTCATTATATTATATTATTAGATTTCATATCCTTCACTGTTCTAAGGCAGAATACAAACACAATTATTGTACTTTCTGTACTTTGTAGAAACTTTTCCTCCTTATCTTTTCGTAGCTTCACTGAAGAATTAGCGCAAAGAATTAGCACCTTATTAGCAATCAGTTACTTCCCTTTTGAAACAGAAATGTATGGCAATATAGTGAAAAAAATAATGTATTAAATTAAAAAATATATGGAAAAGTAGTGCATATATTATCTTGTTTGATCATATATTGACAAATATAAAACATATATTGCACTGAAGACAAAAGCTGCTCTATATTCTTACAGATAGTTTAATTGAAACTCAATTCCTTTACACATATATTGTGGAGTGTATTACTAAATATATAATTACATATATTTAGTAATACATTTCACAATATATATATATACATATATATATGTGTGTGTGTGTACATCCATATATTATTAAGTATATTACTAAATATATATTAACATATATGAGTACATATATTGTAATATATTGACCAAATATATTCATCTGTATATTATATACATATATTTTTCTGTTAAATTTCAGGTAGTAATATAGTGATATTCAGTATATGGAGAAATATATTTTTCTTTCATAAGGACTGTAATAAGCAGTTACAAAAGGCATTATTACCATAACATTACATCAAAATGACCACCTTAGTAGCTATCCGTAATGTAAAGTGTCACCAAAAAAACCCAAATCAAAACAGATGCCATCACCTCCTCAGTGAATGGACTCACATATACACAGAGTGAGTACATTGTACACACTCACATATACACAGAGTGAGTACATTGTACACACTCACATATACACAGAGTGAGTACA
>CM035800.1:11263283-11290783 GCA_020466265.1 Siphamia tubifer | reverse complement strand
TCAAACATGTGCTCAGATAGACGGCAGAGGAGATAAATGGCAATCTTTACATCCTGCAATTCATACAGAATCATTTGAAGTGAAGCCTGAAGGCCGGAGAGCCGACAAGCTGGAACAAAGAAGCTGATTTGAGACTTTACAAAAAAAAGACTTACAGCAGAGAAAAGGGAGAGACTACAGTATGAACACTGCAAAACACACACACACACACACACACACACACATGGGTCAATGAAAAGCCATATATAAACACACACACACACACACACACACTAGCACTATATGCAAACGTTCGTCACGCATTAAAGATTTTGTAATTCTCTTCTCTCTGCATCCATAGTAATTAAATCAGTTACACTGCAAACAGAGCAGGACATACACTTTCATGCTTCTTTTAAAATCTTTAAACCCATCTGAGACGTACACAATACTCCCAAGAGTAAAAAGGATACATGTTTTAGGATTAATGTGTCTATAAAAAAAACATTATTACAGATGAAAATACAGGCGAATTCATGGATTGACAGGATTAAGATGGCTACTCGGGAGAACAATCTAGAATCTGGAATGAAATAAAAGGGAATAGAATGAAGTGTGAGATAATGATGACTGATGCAACTTTAAGAAGCTGATGGATCATTTGCAATAGATTTCCCTTAATTGCTGAGTCAACATGTATCATGGAGTTCATCAGTCATTAGAAGTGGTGGAAAATGTTCCTGAATAAAACGATCGGAACAGACTGATATATATATATATATATATATATATATATATATATATATATATATATATATATATATATATATATATATATATATATATATATATATATATATATGTGTGTGTATGTATATGTAGTTTTTGTTGCATGACAATCAGGATTTAATAAAACTTTTAAAATGGATAAATGAAATGACGTTAGCCCTAAAACACTGCCAAAAACAAACATATATATATATATAGTCTTTTTTTTTTGCATCTGTACAGGCATATGCATCAACAGAAAATTATTCTGCCTTCATTTATGCTTGTGTTCATAAATCAGCCATTATTAACCATCACATCTATTCCTTCCACTTCAATTTTAGCCCTTAACTCTCCTCTAAAACACTTCCTTCTACTTCAACTTCCTGTCTACTGAGAACAATAATAATATATGACACGTACACGTACATAAAAAAAAAAATATTGCAACATATTTTTTTTCCCAGCCCTTAATAATACATATAACAGAAACAGTGTCTAACAGTATCTCCATCTAGCATCGGACATAATCACAGACATCTTAATACTACTCGTGCCTCATTTAATTAAACACTTGCATAATTACTTTGCTCATTAAAGTCAAACATCATGTTCTGGATTTTAGAATCCACCAGGGTGGCCAGTCAGACGCATCAACCTGAAGTTCTATTTAGTAGTTTAATTATGATCTTTAGCTCATATGTGTGGTGTGACGGGGAGGAATTTAACAGTAATTTGTGCGATTATTAATTTTTTAAAAAATCACCAGTTACACTTTACATTATGGATACTAATAATGTGGTAATACTATGATAATTTTGATGTAATTTCATGGTAATAATGTCTTCGTAACCTCTTATTACAAGTCATTTCCATTGTAATTACTCTGCAGATAGTGATGCAAACAGCTTTTAATTTCAAGTATAAAAAAATGGTAATTATTTGAAATTAATCTGTAGTTACTGAAATGATTTACTTGGTTTTTTTTTTAATTATTCCTGAAAAATCCAGAGCATCAGTCACTTGTTTCCACTTAGTTACTTAGTTATTACCAAGAAAGTCAGTGCAGTCGAAATACGAAAAAAAAAAAAAACATGATGTCCTTGTAACTACACTGGAACAAGTCAAATAATTTAATGTAAATTACATGTTATCCAAGCTGTAAAATGCACTATTGCCTCTTCCTACTTAATTACCTAGCTGTGTTGATAATTAGCACAATGACACATAAAAAATGTCCACATTATTGAAAACTTTTTGCATCACTATTACCTAGAAACTGCAGAATAATTGCCCTGGAAACTACATGGAAATGACTTGTAATAAGCAGTTACAAAGGTATTATTACATGAAAATTACCATAGAATTACCACATTATTAATGTCATGTAAAGTGTTACCAAAACACCTTCTAATTAAGCTCTAGTGTTCAAATCCCTTCTTATGCTTATTTGTTAAATCATCTTTCCTCACCTTTTCTTTAATCCTTAAATCATCACTTCCTTCTTCCTTCCTCATTAAACCCGTCTCTCCTCAGGAAATCAGAGGTGAAGCCGGCATCATCTCTCCAGTAGCGGATTATTTTGCTCAGCAGCTCGCCTCTGTATTCTGCTCAGGTTATCAGCTATTATTATTTACAACCACAGGTAACAGGGGAGCAGAGGATTATTCACAGTAAAGGGGTGAGGGGGTGAGGGGGTGAGGGGGGGGTTGACATTAGCATAATTCCCTTTTAAATCTTTGCTTTGTTCTGTTCATCGTTGCAAATCTGCATGAGTTTACTTTTTTTTAAAAAAAAATGCTCTCCCTCTTCACTTTCTTTGGTTCATCATTCACTCTGAGCCCTTATTGTTAATCTAATAACCTTATCTTTATTTTTTGAGTCACTTCACCTCTTCTACAATACATCAATATTAGACAAAAATAATAACCTTTCCTGACGTACCCCCCCCCCGATGAACTTTGTTTTAAGAAATGACTGCTTTTCGTGCACAGGGAAAAAAAAACTAAACAAAACAAAAACATATTCTCCTGAATAAACACAAACGTCCTCATTATTATGCATTACAATTTCAATGTCTATACGTGGCTTTGGTTTGTTATCTTTGCTCCAACAAACACTCAGTATATAGATATATAGCCTCTAAGTCATAGTAGTAACAGTGTATGATTCACAGAAGGATGAGTCAAGAAGGCCATTGTATTACAATAGTAAAAGATTTATGATAAATAAGAACAAATTTACCAATATGTCAAGGAATCTGGATCGTTTTTAGTGGAATATTTCAAAGCAACTAAAGGATATTGTTGTACTAACCTTAGGGGTAAAAAAACATACGTTATATGTGGCCCAATGAGACCACCATATTTGTACCTATAATCTCTAGAATGAGTCATTTCCCAAAAATATTAGACTATTCATCTGCAACATGTTAGAAATTTTTTTTATAATTTTGTGTTTGGTTATTTTTTTTTAAATATTAATTCTTAACTCATTGACTACCAAAGACATATATATATATATATATATATATATATATATATATCTGTCTTTTCGCAATGTATTCTGAACATAGCCAGCAGTCGGTGAGTTAAAATATTCTCTTCTTTCTTAATCCAGTGATGCAGGTTGATATAGTGTATTATAACCTGTAGTGATAAAAGAAGCATTTCCACCAATGCACTGAGGGTTTGTGTGTTAAACTAACAAAAATATAGCTTCTGGGCTTGGGTCAGGGTTAGGTCATTAAATTTTGATGTACCAGAGAGTCCATACTGTATATACTGTTGTATATAAAAGCCTCTAAAAGTCATTTTCTTCTTCAATCACCTCGTCCACATGTGAAGGAAAACCTATGAAAAATACTATTTCCTGTGTGAGTAGTAGAGGTGTAAAGTAACTAAGTACTAGTACTTCATTACTGTACTTAAGTAGATTTTTTTCGGTATCTGTACTTTACTTGAGTATTTATTTTTCTGGCAACTTTTTTACTTTTACTCCCTACATTTTTACATAAATATCTGTACTTTATACTCATTACATTCTCAAAATAGACTTGTTACTTTTACAAACTAAACAGATGTGACAGTAGGAAAAATCAATCGCTTCAGAGAGAAATTGTGACTTTATACATTTTAGTTATATCACTATTATCTCATAATTTTGACTTTTTCTCTTAAAATTATGCATTATTTTTTTTTAAATCTCATGAATTTTTATCTCAATTGTGAGAGTTTTTTTTCCCAAAGATTTCATATCCACAAAACTGAGTAACTGTGACTCAATTAAACACATTATCTACACAATAACTCACTTTTAAAGGCTTTAGTTTAGATACTTTTGAAACTCAGATTTCTCCTGGTTCATGACAAAAAAAAAAAAAAGCAGTTTTACTTTTTACTTTTGTAATTTATTACAATTGAGAAGTTGTACTTTTTTTTTTTTTTTACTTTTACTTAAGTAGAAGAGTTGAATCAGTACTTCTACTTTTACCAGAGTATTTTTTTCACACAAGTAACTGTACTTCTACTTAAGTACAGAATGTGAGTATTTTAAACACCTCTGGTAAGTAGTGAAGTGAGCACGACTCCTTTGTACTTTGTGCATCAACATATTGGAATATAAAAAAGTTTGCTTAAGGAGCGCTACCTGGACTCAAAATAAGCAATAATAATTAGAGGTGCTCTATTAGATGGGAAAAAAGCAAGACAAAAAAAAAGAAAGAAACAATTCCAAGGCACTCTCTTATAAGTGAAAATTAAAAATGAAAATAAATAAAGGCTTTTTAATTTTCACTCATAAGAGAGTGCCTTGAAATTTTTTCTTTCTTTTTTATATTCGAATATAAGTTTGAGCACTTATCTAGTATACTTTGGATATAACAATTTAATGACAGTCACTTTTTTTTTTTTTCTCCTGTATTTTCTGGCTAAAATGATGAGGAGTTAAAGGAAAAAGCATAAGGCCATGCAGACCTAGTGTAATGCATGGCTAACCACAGTGAAGGAAGCTATTGCAGTGCAATCATAAGCTACAGAGTCAGGCACCATCAACACCCTATCTCCATGATGACATCCTCATCATCTCCCAGAACCTGCACACACACACACACACACTCGCTTCTGTGTGTCGACATGTGTGCATTTTGTGAGTGTCTGTGTAATAATGTCATTGTGTTAAGTGTGTGACATTGTGAGATCGTTTTCCTACGGTAAAGTGTGTACACGCGACGCACGCATCTGAGTGTGATTGTATTGAAATGTCAGTGTAGTAATGAATTTGTGTGTGTGTGTGTGTGTTGTTGTATGGTGTGCCAGGGGAGCTCTTGGCCCCTCGTTTAAGGGTCGAAAGATCCTGATCAGCCCCAGACTCCATTAACAGAGCCAGTGAGGGTGGGAGGGGTTTTCTTGTGCCACCAAGTGGAAAATTGAGTCCATGTCACAAACTAATCAAATCGTACCAAAGGTGAATGAAAGAAGATGAGGTTGGGGAGGGAATGAACACACACACACACATACACACACACACACACACACACACAGGGTTGACAAGTATCCTGGCCATCTTACAAAGTCGCTGACACACACAGAAGAAGAGTGAGCAGATGGCAGCAGAACAAAAGTCTGCAAGGTTCCCTGTGAAAGCCTTACATTTAGCGTGGCTATAACAGAAGTGTGGAACCCTGATGGGAAAGACAAAACTTAACCCATTTGTAAAAGTGTGTGCTGCAGACGGACGGCTTTAACCGATGCACCCATTGTGGTAAAACCAGGAAGACTTTGCTTAGATATTTGGTTGACTGGAAGGATGTGCCACTCATGGTGGCTTCAAGGCGAGTGGGATTCCCTTCCAGCAGGTTAAACACACTGTGGTGACATGCTATAAAGACGCTAGCCTTCTTCATGTAGTTATTGCTTTTAAATCCCAGGCTCTGCTATTATAGTCACGAGGTTATTAAATAAGAAGGTGGAGGGCTGGTGTGGATGGACGACTTCCCTTCCATTAGCCAGTTGTGACGGAGGGGCAGAATGAAATGGGTCTGAAAACCTCCACTTTTGCCCAGACCTGCTTATTTTCTCCAACTTCACACCCACACGTTTGCAAAGTCATCATTGGGGTCGCGCTGCAGACAGCAGGTGGGGGTAGCCCTAACAACCCTGTTTACGTGTCCTCCACACCTCCTCCCCCCTGTGTCTCTGAGCGCTAGGAGGAGGAGGTTTTGGTTTTAGATTGAGGGTCTTTCTTGCCGTTCTGGAGCACGGGCGAGTCACTGGAGGTCTTGGGCGTTTTCCTGGGCGGACTCTGCTCAGCTACGTCGTGTAGAGAGGGCTCCCTGTACATGGCAACTGTGGACACAAAACACACACATAATATATATATACATAAATGACCACAACTCAAACAAGCCCCGCCCTCTCACACACATTTGATCTATCGCTTATCACATTTTTGGTGACTGTGACCTTGACCTTTGACCTACATTCACCAACATTTAATGTGATATTCTGGATAACCTCACACCTTTTCTGAAAATTTCATGACAATTTGTCCAGTAGTTTTTGCGTAAAGCTGCTGACAGACAGACGGACAGACAGACGGACAGACAGACGGACAGACAGACGGACAGACGGACAGACGGACAGACGGACCGACACAGAGAGTCACAGACAAAGACGGGGCAGCGGGGCCTGTTGAGCCACATTTTGTAATAATGGTGCATTGTGTAATAAATGTCCAAAATGCAGCGGTGTTTAAAATACTCACATTCTGTACTTAAGTAGAAGTACAGTTACTTGTGTGAAAAAAATACTCTGGTAAAAGTAGAAGTACTGATTCAACTCTTCTACTTAAGTAAAAGTAAAAAAAAAGTACAACTTCTCAATTGTAATAAATTACAAAAGTAAAACTGCGGGGGTTTTTTTTGTCATGAACGCAATAATACTTATTTAACCAGGAGAAATCTGAGTTTCAAAAGTATCTAAAATAAAACCTTTAAAAGTGAGTTATTGTGTAGATAATGTGTTTAATTGAGTCACAGTTACTCAGTTTTGTGGATATGGGCAAAAAATCTTTAGAAAAATAAACTCACAATTGAGATAAAAATTCATGCGATTTTAAAAAAAAATGCATAATTTTAAGAGAAAAAGTCAAAATTATGAGATAATAGTGATATAACTAAAATGTATAAAGTCACAATTTCTCTCTGAAGTGATTGATTTTTCCTACTGTCACATCTGTTGAGTTTGTAAAAGTAACAAGTCTATTTTGAGAATGTAATGAGTATAAAGTACAGATATTTATGTAAAAATGTAGGGAGTAAAAGTAAAAAGTTGCCAGAAAAATAAATACTCAAGTAAAGTACAGATACCAAAAAAAAATCTACTTAAGTACAGTAACAAAATACTAGTACTTAGTTACTTTAAACCTCTGCCAAAATGTAATAACTTCTTCATTTCATTTTGTAATAAACTGCCACAATGCATTTTGTCATACATTTTGCTGCATTTCTATTATCAAAATATATTTGTAATTTCAAATTGCCCTAATATCTAATACGTCTAATTACCAGCCAAGACATAAACCACTAGGAATGTTTCCCAAACACCTCTTTGAGTGTTAATGCCACACCATCAAAGCATCCTGCTGCTGCAAAATGTAAAAATGTATGATATAATGCGGCAAAATGTATTATAAAAATGCATTGGGGCAGTTTATTACAAAATGAAATGAAAAAGTTATTAGATTTTGGACGTTTATTACAAAATGTGGCTCAACAGGGTCAAACATATTCGAAGTAAATAAAGTGTGGTGTTGTTAACCCTAACTATGAACTGATGGACATTGGAATGTTGGTACTTACTTTCTGGTTTTGTTTATGTAGCAAATTTGGATGTATCTTATATTTACAATTTGCTGACTGATGTGTGTGGGTAGGCTTTTGTTTGCTTTTGTTTGTTATTTATGTTTGGATTTGGGAACACTATATTATTTTTTATATTTATTTTAATTAAAAAAAAAATCTTTTTGGTGACAAAAGGTGGAAAAAGTACATTATTGAGAAAACATCTGAAATATTTTTGGTTTAATAAACAAAGTTTCAAAAAAAAAAAAAAAAGGAGAAAATAAAGATATTGGGGAATAAACTCATCTATAGCTATTTTGGATACGGGGGAGACACAAACGCAAAACACAACACAAACCAGAAGGAGGGAACCAATGAGAGAAGCTGTAACTTACAAACAATGAAGGAACAAATTATTGGATGATGTGGAAACATGGGATATTAGGTTGTGGGCTCGATCTGTTTGAATTTTTTACCTGATATGTATTGTCAATAAATCTGTAAAAATGAGATCGAACAATCCAGGCTTCCTCTATGGCTCGACTTAAGCTAATCCTGAATCTAGACCCAGTTCGGGAGCTTTCATCAGATCCAGAACCTTATCAGGGGTCAGGGTAATTAGCAGTGTTGTACCTGAACGAGTTCATTGAACGATATTATATTTTTGACAAACGTGAACGACTCTTAATTAATTGGTCGCCTAATAATTACTTAAATATTTCTCTTGTATTTATTTTCTGAGTCTGAACAATCTTTTATTTTGAAAAATGACCGGATTCTGTCAGTTACATCAATACCTGCGTTTCCATTACCCTTGGAAATTCGCAAAATGTAAATATCGCTATAAAAAACTGGTAATGGAAACACCTGAATTTCGAAAAAAAAACAACAACACTCAAATATCGAAAAAAAAAAGTTTTCACGCTTTCATGAGATGGTTTTTCAGACGTTTCGATGTTGTAATATATCGCAAAAGCGCAATTTAAACACTTTTTCCGCAATATATGTCACAAGATGTGACTACATAGTCACATGACCACTTCTCTCAGAGTGAAAATGACAGCCTGTAACCATAGCAACCATTGGCTGCTTATAATTTGTTAAGTGCTGTGTATGTTTACACTTAATATTTTGACCTAACAATGTAGGGGCCACATGTACAGACCCTTATAATGTGAGACAGGTGGTTTGTTTTACATGTTAGTGTCTTTAAAGAGGTCGCCAGTGACTTTTACTGATGAGAGAATTAGCCGATTCAGTGTCCAAATACACAAATAAATGAACTCAAAACAAAAAAAACTAAAGTGTTTTTAGCTAAATATGACCCCTTTAAGGACCATTATATTTGAGCCTTTCAGTGCTGATTCATCTTTGCTTCTGAGACTCGGCTGCTTGTGAACAAACCTCGATAAGAATCACCTGCTGACATCAGCTTTTTCAATTCACTGTCCAAACTCTGTTATCATGTGCTGTTTCCAAACCACCTTCACCTGATTGGAGATTGTCTAAAAACAACTTCCTGCACAATCTATTAGCAAGGGATAATGTATGGCCCGACGCGTGACTATCGGTATCGGTAGTCACACGTGGGCCATACATTATCCAGAGGTGGAAGTAACTAAGTACAAGTACTTTCTTTACAGTTTTAAAGTATCTGTACTTCATGAATCACTCCATCTTGCACTAGTATTTGCACATTTGTATATATATGTATATGTTTATTTTCTCTAAAGCAGTTTTTTTGTACACAAGACACAGTATTCCTATATTTTTTTATATCTAGTATATATTTTTTATTTCTAGTTTAATTTTATTATGATTATTTGCACTGGTTTACTTCCTTTTTGCACCTTTTCGTACTTTCGTATCTTATCTTATCTTCTCTTATCTTATCTTTACTGGAGTATTTATTTCTCAGGCAACTTTTTACTTTTACTCCCTACATTTTTGTACAAATATCTGTACTTTATACTCTTTACATTCTCAGAATAGACTCATTACTTTTCCAAACTACTGTAGACAAATGTGACAGTACGAAAAACAAGTCGTAAATCAGAAATTATGACTTACTATGTCATAATTCTGACTTTTTTTATCTCATAATTATGACTTTTTTCTCATAATTTAGACTTTTTATCTCCTATTTTTGACTTTTTATCTCACGATTCAGATTTTTAAAAAAAAATTTCATAATTATGCTTTTTAAAAAAATGTTAATCTCCTATTTATGACTTACATTTTTCCTAAATATTCTGTCCATAACCACAAAACTGAGTACCGTGACCCAATAAAACACATCATCTACACAGTAACTCACTTTTAAAGGCTTTATTTTTAGATACTTTTTGAAAATGTTCAGTTTTTTTCCCGCCTTAAATAAATAGTATTTTATTTATTTCATATTTTACTTTTTACTTTATTACAATTGAGAAGTTGTACTTCAGTAAACAGTTGAATCAGTACTTCTACTTTTACCAGAGTATTTTTTCACACAAGTAGCTGTACTTCTACTTAAGTACAGAATGTGAGTACTTTAACCACCTCTGATATTATCCCGCTTATTCTAAAGGTTATTATTACAGCTACTACTCTAACAGATTGGATAAAATAGTCATTGCAATGTAGTGAATATTTACTTTCAAAGTGGCCGAACTACTTGCGGAGTGATATAGTACCGTGAATTTGAGGTGACAAAACTCGTTGCCATTGGCAGCGGGCGTTAATGATGCAGCGGGCAGTTATTCAAAGCGAATGGGAGCTGTTGCAACGTTCTAGAATAATGGTATTTACTGAATTCTTAGTTTAAAATAACTCATTAAAAAAGAAAGAAAAAAATAAATAAATAATTAAAAATAAAAATAAAATAACTCATTACTATTTTTAGGCAAATTGTCTCTACATTTAACATTTACAAACATATTTATCCCATTTCTTATCATGTTTCTTATCATTTATTTTGCATTTTCTTACTGAAAATCAGACCCTACTCTAGTTGCTGGGGCTTGGCCTGTTTGTCCATAAGCCCCGCCCCCTTACTTCTACCACAGTTCCTTTAAGTCCACACACTTCATTTAGGGAAAGTGAGTGACAGTAACGTATTCCACAGAACACTTACCGCTAACAATGCTATCTTTCGGTATCCTCCAAGACTCCCATTTCCCCTAATTTGTCTTATCAGTTTTCCACAGTGTAAATCAATTTGTAATACCTTCAATGAGTTTGGGCAGAAAGTGTGCAGCTCCTTTAGTCTTCTTGACTCGATTCCCCTTCATGACCTGTCCATCCCGGTTGATGCCGATGTACCAGGCTCGACCTGATTGAGTCTGTCTGTACAGGATGGATGAGTAGGTGACGTAGTAGTTCTCAAACACACACTCCTTGAACTTACACTCTGGCGTGAAGTGTTCCTGAAAAACACACACACACACACACACACACACACACACACACACACACACACACACATATTGAAGCATGTGCATCAGGTCAGAGCAGAAGAATAATACATTTGGAGGGTCTGCCATTTTTTATCTGTCCTATTATTTATATATTTACTCTCAGATTCCATTGGCTCAGCTGGGAATGGGAGGAAATGGGGCCCACATTTCATAGTGACAGGGTTACAGGAGCATCTGTGGCTGCATGAGCAAACTGATCACACACACATACGCCACACACACACACACACACAAACTCATTTCAGCATGCACACACACTTCTTTGCCCAAATGGAACAAGCAGTTTGTAAGGTGCAATGCCATAACTCAGCTGGTTCAGTTTACCTGTAACCAACAACAATCAGCCGGATCCTTCACCTCCTCCATGCTTTAACGACCCCACAGTTAGCCTTCAACACACACACACACACACACACACACACACACACACACACATTGGTTTCCATGTTTCATAAGGACCATGTTTATAATCATCACTTGTAGCCATTGGGTAGTGAATATAAATACATCTTTTTGTATTATTTAAAAAATAAGAAAAATATCTAAAGATATTAATAATAATTCAATTGAATTCAGTTAAAATCAAAAAAATTTTCATCTAAATAAAAAACAAAAAAAATGGAAAAAGTGAACACATCTCTTTTTAAATAAATCAGAATTAAAAAAAATATATATATAAGATTAAAAAAAACATTTAAATAATTTAAATAAATAAATGAATAACAATATTCCGAAAATAAAATAAATTGAAGAAAAAAAGGAAGCACGTCTTGAAACCTTCACCTCCACCTGTTTCTCTCATGCTTTATGGGGACTTCCAAAAAACAAAACAAAAAAAACCCAAAACAACTTAATGTGTTTATAGGTAACATCAATTTGCATACTTCACATATTTTATCTACATTTATATTCAAGCCTCATGGGGACCTGGACATTCCTCATGGTGTGACTATGTAAACAAATAAATGTCCCCATAAAAATACTGTAGAAATACACACACACACACACACACACACACACACACACACTGATTTCCATGTTTCATAAGAACCACGTTTATAATAATCACTTTTAGGTAAAGTAGCCATTGGGCAGTGAGTTTAAACACATCTTTTTGTATTATTAAAATATATATATACATATATATATATATATATATATATATATATATATATATATATATATATATATATATATATATATATATATATATATATATATATATATATATATATATATATATATATATATATATATATATACATTTAAATTCAATTAAGTAAAAATAATATAAATAAAAAAACAAAAAAATGGAAAAAGTGAACACATCTTTTTTTGAATAAGTAATTACATTTTGTAAAATATATATAAGATATATAAAAAATACATTTAAATAATATAAATAAATAATTAACACTGTAATATTCCAAAAATGAAATGAAATGAAGAAAAAAAAAAAGGAAGCATATCTTGAAACCTTCACCTCTACCTGTTTCCCTCATGCTTTATGGGGACTTCCAGAAAACAAAACAAAACAAAAACAACTTAATGTGTTTATAGGTGACATCAATTTGCATACTTCACATATTTCATCTACATTTATATTTCAGCCTCATGGGGACCTGGACATTCCTCATGGTGTGACTATGTAAACAAATCAATGTCCCCATAAAAATACTGTAGAAATACACACACACACACACACGCACACACACACACACACACACACACACACACACACTGGATAATGCAGACATGCATACAGTAGCTCTGCATTAGACAATATGTCTACACTGGGACATCCCCCATCCTCACACACACACACACACACACACACACACCTCTATTTGTCTCTCGTTACAGCTCAAATATTCCCTCTCTATCTCATATTCAACCTCCTTCTTCACTTCATTCCCTCCATCCCTCCGTCATTTGGTAACCTTGTCGAGGAACAAACCAATTTGCAGGATTGATTTGGAGCCTTGATGTGACGGGTGAGCAGAAAAGGCCTGAATAAGGAGTTTAGTCTCCCCATAGCCCCCCCACCCCCCCCCCCCCCTCCCACCACCACCACCCTCCATCTCCTACCTTCCCTTCCTCTCTCTCTCACACCCTTCTTTCTCCTCTTGTGTTCCATCTTCTATCTCCTCTCTCTCTCTCTCTCTCTCTCTCCTTGTCTGCCACGGCGGGTGCCAGGATGTAGCCTCAACGCCTGCCTATATCCATTGTAGCGCACATAAACAAGCTAATTACATTGACTGTATCGCCCATTCTTTAATTACACATCCATTCACTTAGGCAGCCATTCATTTCCTCGCCCACCCATTAACTTAGCTCTAATAGCACAGAGTGAAATCCAAAGGTCTGGAGTCTCTTGGAAGGTGTAATCAGATTGCTATCATTAACTGCATTTGTACTGCAGTGTGTAACAACGCATCCGCTGTGTGTGTGTGTGTGTGAATTTGGGGACACGCTTTTATGCGATTATAAGGGTTTGATGCTGCGTCCTCTGATCACTGTCGCACACCATCGCAGACAGATACGTTCATTCCAGTCCATTCGTGAAGTAATTATGTGAATTAAAGCAGATCTCACCACATGAGCAAATGCTGTTTTATAGGATAACAGATCATTAAACAGTCATTTCAGATGACACATTACTCACATGGCGAAAACACACACACACACACACACACACACACATTTTTACTGCAATCTGGCCGACTTCCTCACACCTCCACAGCCAAAACATTTAAAGTTATCATATAAACTAATGCTAACCTTGTCCGCTAAATAAAATCACTTGTTACCTGAGTCAACTCTCTTCTAACTTGACCAAAAAGATGCAAACACAATCTCCACATTATTGATGAAGTACCTTAAGTGTCCAGCAGGGGGTGCTCCAAACACACCAGCAGCCTGCTTCTATTTCTGCTGTTTATGACGCTTCAAAAATAAACTTGTGTCTGGCTGCCACTCCATAATACTCAGCTTTTTTTTTTTTTAACACACTGAAAACTACACAAGTTGTAAAACTGTAAAAAAAAAAATCAGAGATGAGTTTGTATTTCTGGATGTTTTTTTTATGAACTAAACTCCAGGATGTGCTGTTAGATGATGACCCTTACAATGATGAGACTTTAGATTTAAAATGCATAAATAAATAATTGGTTTAGAGCCGTTTTAATTCAGAGACCACATATACAAGAGAAGAGAAGAGAAGAGAAGAGAAGAGAAGAGAAGAGAAGAGAAGAGAAGAGAAGAGAAGAGAAGAGAAGAGAAGAGAAGAGAAGAGAAGAGAAGAGAAGAGAAGAGAAGAGAAGAGATAAGATTCACTTTGCAAAGGGATGTATGGTCATATAGTTGGTCACCTAGAAAACAAATTTGATCTGAAATAAGTAAGATGACATGACATGAGATGAGACGACATAACATGAGACGACAAGACATGAGATGAGACGACATAACATGAGATGACATGACATGACATGACATGAGACGACATAACATGAGACGACAAGACATGAGATGAGACGACATAACATGAGATGACATGACATGACATGAGATGAGACGACATGACATGAGATGACATGACATGAGATAAGACGACATAACATGAGATGACATGACATGACATGAGATGAGACGACATGACATGAGATGACATGACATGAGCTGAGACGACATGACATGAGACGACATGACATGAGATGACATGACATGAGATGACATGACATGAGATGACATGAGACGACATGACATGAGACGACATGACATGAGATAAGATTCACTTTGCAAAGGGATGTATGGTCATATAGTTGGCCCCTATCTCACAAACCACATCCCCACATAATAATGATGGTCATTATTTCTCTGATGACAATCATAATCCTAGATCACTCCGCTAAGCAGCACACGTTTGCCAAGGTTTGGATCTGGATGTTTGTAACTTATTTGTAAACTAGTGTTCCATGTTCACGAACAATTTATTTTATCAGTCATTAACAATCCTTTAGAGGGTTTAAAAAAATTCAAAGAAATCCTCAGTTGTGTGAGGTTGTCCAGAATAGATCCCATTAAATTTTGGTGAATATTCTGTCCTATAAAGTAAAAAGGCAGTAACTGCACAGACACCAAACTGAGAAAAATTACCTTAAAGTTCTGTTGTTGTTCAGCCCCAGTAGTTGTAGGTAGATTATTGGACATGAGGCAGTTATTATTACTGCATATTAACTAGTTCTACAAAAACCACTATGCACATTATCAATCAATCAATCAATCAAACTTTATTTATATACTGTAGCATACATGGTGCATGTAGCACAAAGTGCTTTACATCAGACCCCCCATTATCCCGCAATTGTAGGACAAGTTAAAAGATTTACAGAGTTAAAAAGAATAGAATAAATACATCACTAAATAATAGTAATAAAATAAAAGTAAATACATAAAATAGCAGAATAAAACAAAGTTAAGATTAAAATTTAACTAAACGCTAAGTTAAAAAGTTAAGTCTTCAGTTTACCCTTAAAAATATGAACACTCGCAGCGGACCTCAGATCCTCAGGTCAACTGTTCCATTGTTTGGGGAAATAAAAACAGAATAAGGACTCACCATGTGTTTTAGTGTGAACTCTAGGGACAATTAAAAACTTACTACCTGAGAACCTGAGGGACCAGAGAGGGCTCATATGTTAAAAGCAGATCCCATACATAAACAGGGCCACAACCATTAAGACTCTTAAAAACTAATAAAAGCACTTTAAAATCAACCCTGAAGCTCACAGGGAGTCAGTGCAGATATATATGGATTAATTCTGCTAGTGTTTAGTAACTGAGAATTTTGACTTTATCTCATGATTTTGACTTCACTTAATGCGCCTTGTATATGAAAAACCTTCATAAAACACATTATAGTGCGTAAAATACAGTAATTACATCATCTGTTTCAGTCTAATACAGTGATTGACTGTAAACTATTGGGGCAGGGTCCTAAATGGACATAGGTAAGAACACAGTAATGGTCTTTACTGTCGTTTTGTTTTGTTTTACTAGTACTTTTTGCAGTTATTGTACAAACACCCACCAATTTTCTCCAAAATGACAGACATTTGAGATGAGATATTTTATTATATGATAATTTTTCGCCCCAAAATGCAGTTACTGACTTTTTGCTTTTGCAGGGCAGTATAGGTCAAAGGTCAAGGTCACAGTCATCAAACATGTGTTTTCATAATGATAAGCGATAGGGCAAATCAGGTCAAATGTGTGCGAGGGGGGCAGGGTTTGTTGTGCTTGGCACCACTTGTTAGGCTCTGAATTTGGGACATTTTCTGTTCAGTTATGAGAAATAAAACAATATAACATAAGAAGAAGAAGAAGAAGAAGAAAGGAAAAAAGAAGACATTTTAAGCACAATTATGATTAACTTACACTTGAATTATTTGCGAGTACTCTGTTGTGTGCAGAGTTTTAGAGGAGACTAGAGGACTGTGGGTGTGTTTGGACATCTGTGTGTGTGTGTGTGTGTGTGTGTGTGTGTTACGGTGTGTACATTCACTCATGCATGTCTGCTGTTGTGACAGAGAGACATGACGGATCCCTCTTACATCAGTGGGAGGCCACCCGGTGCCAGATGACATGCATACACACACACACACACACACACACACACACACACACATCAACAGTGACGGATGGAGTGAGACCCTCCCTCATCATTCACTCCCACAGACAGTGGCGATGACAGAGAAAGAGCAGGACAATGCGAAAGAGAGGGAGCGATGAAATGATGGGGAGGGGGGCAAGTTGAGCACAAAGGAGAAGACAGTACAGTAGATTTCTCTGTAACACTTATATCGTTTTCTAATTTCTATTGGTTGACTTGACACATAAAGACATTTCTCAAACGTGTGTGTGTGTGATAGCCACATCGCACATTATTAATTTATTTTTGTGTATATATATATATATATATATATATATATATATATATATATATATTTATTAATTAATTTAAATGTATTTATTTTTATTCATTTATTTGATTTATTTGTCTTTTTAATTCATTAATTAATTAACTTATGTTGTTTACTTTAAAAAAAAAATGTAAATAAGTTTTTAATGATTATTTATTTATTTTTGATTTATTTCAGCTACACGACACTCCACACTCAAACGCACGTTCTGTGTCGACCACTGATTCGTTTGACCACTTGCGTTAGCGTCACACAGCTGTTATATACTCCCATATCGCAATATATATTGAGGGTTAAAAAAATAAATAAATCGCCATGTCAGTTTTTTTTTTGTAATATCGTGCAGCCCTATAGCTCAGACTTGTTCACTGGTGCCTTTAACCACACAGCCTCCCAGGTACTCAGTTGGGGAATTGATTCCAAGACCTCTGTGAAAAGTCAATAGGCATTAGACTGGAAAAAAACCTGGATTAGGTTGTGATTGGACGACGATGCGACAACGCAACTGAGCATGAAGAACTTAAAATGACTTACAAGCGGCGATCGTGCAACCATAGGTTAATCCGTTTATTGACAAATGTATTTCGCACCGTCTACATATATATATATATATATATATATATATATATATATATATATATATATATATATATACATATATATATACACGGCTTCATGTGTGTGCTTGTCCGACACATGACACAGGAAAGACCAGACGTGTGCTCCATTCTTGCAGCTCTCAGTACTTGAGTTCTTAGTTCCACTCAGTAGGAGATCGATGCTAACTTTCATCAGTTGTAACCGGAGCAGCATCATGGGAGGTTGGATGGAGTCGTCACATTGTAAAGCTGTTCCAACCCTGTCAGTAACAACATTCAAATGACGCCTGTAGATCTATTAGGGGTGTGACGAGACACTCAGCTCATGAAACGAGACAAGATGAGATTTTAATAAAACTAAATTACAAATGATATGAATGGACAATAGACTTTACACATGTTGCACATGTATTTTAATTTTCAATGAACGTCTTCCTTTACAATTTATAACTACAATAAAATATTATAAAACTTCAAATAAAATAAATACAATTATATATTTCTCCTTTTTTCAAAATGAAATCATGCTTGCCTTATCTGTAAATATCTAAGTGTAATCCTGATGATAGTCTGCCAGTCATATATTCTTCTTGCACCGTTCGGCTGAACCTTTGACTCTACGGCTGTTTTCACACCTGTTAGTTCTGTAGACTGGTTCGTTTGGGCCTAAAAGTTGTTACAATATTGCAGTTCTCAACTGGTTCGGTTCACATTCACACCAGTGTTATTTGCAAATGGACCACCCACTGTGGGTGTTATATCTCTCCTCACCCATGTGGAGGCGCTGTTTGGAAAATACTGCGCTTTGGGTGACGTAGACGGAAGCTGATTGGCGCAACACGTGCAGAGGGATAATCCCGAAAGAAAACATCGAGCAGATTTGTTTTTTTCTTCTGCTTGTTTTTGTTTCAATATATTTTTATCACTGCTTTGTGCAGCAACTACAATTACTGCTGTTGTTCCAGCATGAAGCTCACATCCGGCACGACAACACTCTGCGTTTGTTTTCGGCGCAAAGAAGACACGTTGCGAGACATTATCAAAGAAAGCAGACTACGCTCCTAAACCTGAACCAACTTTTTTTTTGTGTGCGAAAAAATAAAGTTTGCGCTTCCTACAATATACGCTTGCTGCTTGCTACGGAAGCTTCCGTAGGTCAAAAAGACTGCTCCATAAAAGAGATGGGCCGAATCGAGGCCGGTCAGCATTCTCATTGCTCCAGAGTCCGCTTGGAACCGGACTGAGACCACCTGGAAAAGGAGGTCTCGGTACGGTCCTTTAGTGCGGACCAAAATAAACTGGTCCACTTTCATATCAGGCCAAACGAACTGGACCTGCAGGTGTTCCGAACTCTAGTCCGCTTAAAGCGAACCAAATGGTGTCGGTGTGAAAGCACCTAAAAGCACTGGAAAAATTACCCTTAAAGTGTTTGTGTTATCGGGAGCCACAACAGCCGCAGCCAAAGAGGGCGTCGCCATCGCCCTGTTTACTGTCATTTTTGAATACGTACTGTAATAAAGTTTAAATGAGCACACTCAGAAGAAAAACAGGAAATAACAGTAACTTCATGATGAATGAGGGTCAAAGCGTCATCATCGAAAAGCATCAGAGCCAATGGGATTCTTTGTATAATACGTACGTGATGTATTTACGTATGTTACGTATTTACATGTAGTACTGTATTTATGTCTCGGAGGTTTCAGTTTTCTTTCGTAAATAGAATTTTCTTTCGTATTCAGAGACGAAAAATTGAGGTACAGGTTTTTCTTAACTTGTTAGCTGGGTCTTTCGTAAATAGAGGTACCACTGTACTCACTTTTGACCTTGTTCTTGCTCGACCTCTCTCTCTCTCTCTCTGCGCCTCTTCGTACCTCTGACTCTTGGTATGACCTCTGCTTCCCTATGCTAATGTCTGTTGGATTCTCCCTCTGTCTGAGTGCTGCCCGGGTTGACCCCCCTTTTTGTTTCCTGTGTCCCAGTTGACATTTGCTACCGAGAAATCCAGTTTCAGATATACCATACAGAGCAGCAGACAGATTTATTCCAATTAAGTAATTAATTAATTAATCTGTACATCTGTGTTCGAGTCATGTATTTAGGTCCAGTCGGTTTGTGGTCAAATCACATGATTAAAAAGGAATAAAAATACACATAAAAAAAAAAAAACTTCACTAAGGTTCTTATAATTCATGAATCAAAGAGTTCAATTGTTGTAACCTTGTTTTAATAAAGGTTAAATTAGAAGAAAAAAAATCATTTGGGAAGTCTCACTGAGTCTTTTCAAAACTGCTGTCACATCAAAGTTTGTGAGACGAGACCCATCAAAGTCATGTTGAATAAACGTCACGTACCTCTGGGTTCTGTTTCTAACATGATGATCAAGACATGAAGGTCAGGTTTGTATCTGTCTGTCATCTCATATGTTTAACCTCTGTCTCTGTCCTGTCTGTCCTGTCTGACCTGTCTGTCCTGTCTGACCTGTCTGAATGTAATAAAAGACAAACTGTCATAAAAAATATCCTGTGGGGAAAAAGTCCAAAGTGATGAGTTGTGCTTTAAAAAAAATAAACAGCATATTTTCCTGACGTTGCCTAATGATCCAGTGTATTTTTAACATGGATTATGTCTAGTTGTGTTTAGTGATTGGAATTTTTACTTTATCTCATTATTTTTGACATTTTATCAGATAATTTATACGTT
The DNA here is from genome assembly GCA_020466265.1 of Siphamia tubifer. NCBI lineage: Eukaryota > Metazoa > Chordata > Actinopteri > Kurtiformes > Apogonidae > Siphamia > Siphamia tubifer. The sequence continues at coordinate 11,270,457 of CM035800.1, read as the reverse complement.
CTAATCTTGTAGTTTTGATTTTTATCTCATGATTGTGACTTTTTTTATGTCATACTTTTGACTTTTTATTTTATAATTTAAGATTTTATCTCATGATTTTGATTTTCTAATCTCCTAATCCCGTGACCCTAATGAGGATAAAGCGGGTTCAGATAAAGAATGAATGAATGATAATCTCCTAATTTAAGATTTTATCTCATAATATGACTTCTTATCTTATAATTTGAGTTTTTATCTCATAATTTTGACTTTTTATTTTATAATTTGAGTTTTTATCACATACTTTTGAGTTTTTATCTCATGATTTTGGCTTTTTATCTTATAATTTGAGTTTTTATCACATACTTTTGAGTTTTTATCTCATAATTTTGACTTTTTATCTCATGATTTTTACTTTTTATCTCATGATTTTGACTTTTTTTTCTCATAATTTAGAATTTTATCTCATAATTTGGACTTTTTACGTCCGCCAAGGAGGTTATGTTTTTGCCGGCGTTTATTTGTTTGTCTGTTTGTCTGTTTGTGTTCAAGATAACTCGAAAACTTATGGACGGATTTTGATGAAATTTTCAGGATATGTTGGAAATGTGTACAGGAAGAACTGATTTCATTTTGGTGGTGATCGGGGGGGTGGGGGGTGGGGGGTATCTACCTTTTTTTTATCTCAGATTAAGATTTTATTTCATGATTTTGATTTATTATCTAAAAATGTAAGATTTTATCTCACGATTTGAGTTTTTATCTTACAATTTTGACTTTTTATCTCATAATTTAGACTTTTTATCTTATAATTTAACTTTTTATCTCATGACTGTGACTTCACTTAATGCACCTTATATAGTCAAATGAAATAATCTCAAGACATAAACCATTCATTGACGGTGCACCTTATAGTGCATAAAATACAGTACATAAAAATGGGATTGATCACAAATTGAGAGCTGTTTTCTTTCACACTAGACTCACTTGGTTCTCTGTCTTTTTAATCTGTGCATGTGATAACAGCAGCAGCAGTTGTTAGAGTTTGTGATGCAGCGCGACAAATCATCTTTTATGCCCCCGAGAGGATGGAATTCTGTGAATTGGATCGACAAAATACGTATGATCTGAGGATTAACCTCTGCATTGGAATTAAGTAGGAGGATATTTTCCCCTGAATGGTGAATGACAAAATATTTACCTGCGGATGCAACCCTGAGTATATTGTGAAAAGGATAAGAATCAGCAGTAGAAGCACTCAGAGCATGCTTAGCCTTACAAAACCTTGTTTACCAGATTATTATCTGAGCAAATGAGCAGAAAAACAACTTTAATTGAGGACAAACAGCTGAGGAAGCATCACAGGAACTTGCAAAAAGAAGATATAGCTAATTATCATTTATTAATTTAAACAAGGGCAACATGTCGACCCTGTTGGCATTATTAGCATCTGTCCATCACTTAGTATTTAACCCTTTGATACAAACTGATCACTACAGTGGACACGTTTTATGATTTTAGTTTGTATCATTAATGTAATTTGGCTGTTCTTAATACCTGATATGTTTACCTGTAAATTAGAGCTGCACAATATATTGTTTGAGCATCGACAACGCAATATACTGTACATGTGCGTAATAGTCACATCGCATGTCCTGCAATTATTTTTGTTTTATTCTTTCATTATTTGTATATATTTTTATTTTTTACATTTATTTTTAATTAATTAATTTGTTTTAATATTTTTTTAATTTAAAGCAGTCATTCCATGGTTATTTCATTAATATTACTGTGTTCTCCATATGTTGGTTCTATTTAAAAAAAAACAAAAAAACGTCCAGATCGCTTTGTTTCCAGCTGTTTTTGAAATTATTTGAGGTTGAACAACAGAGTTTACCGGTACTTCCTTATACATGTCAATGACGAGGCATCTCTGATTGGCTCAGAATGCGTATAAGGAACACTCTCTGTCTGTGTTTACCTTTACCAGAGTAACATCCAGCTAGGTTTCGTTGCCGTTGCTTGTTCTGAAGGGGAAAAAAACAAGGCTTTATTTCCACACAGAGCACATGAACCAGTTTGATCCGCCATTTTTTTTCCAGTTTGGGCAGCAGCTCCTGTGGCACCGTATTCTCTTGTAGATGCTAATGCTAATGCTACTTCAGATTCACTGCAATGGAGGACGGGCTAAAGTCCATCTGTCGTCAGATGGACCGGGTTTTTCTGCCTCCCTCGTTCCTCTTGTTGTTTTCTGTGAATGCGGTATGCAGCCAGTGGAGGTGACAAACCACTGTTAAAGGAAGCATGTGTCGGTAACTCAGAGTGACCCATCAGATTCCAAAAGGAGCGTGGAAGAGTGGTTTTCAGCGGAATGACACCTTTAACAAATGGTAACGTGATGGAAGCAAGACGACTGGTGAGATGCTACTGTATTTGCAGTACTTTGAAAAAGAAATTAATTACAATTACTAGTTACTTTCCCAAAAAACTAATTACGTTACTAACTGCGTTACTCCACTAGCAAATTAATTAGTTACCAGGAAAAGTATTTTTGCGTTACTTTTTTTTTTCTCTGTTGCTTAAAAATCATCAAAGAAATTAAAAAAACAGTTAAACAGGGTAACCATCCTTGTTCTGTGATGTTACTTTGGATGTGATTTAAATGCGACCTTGTGACTTGGTGCTGCCATCATCTGTGTGTGTGTGTGTTTGTGTGTGTGTGTGTGTGTTTGTGTGTGTGTGTGTGTGGGGGGGGGGCAGTGTAGACCCCACCTACTCAACTTCTTAGCAAATCATGATGGATTTTGTTGTAATACATGCCAGTGTAGTTCTACACCGAACTGAATGTGAGCTTGGTGCAGACGTATGCGGCACAGACAGTGTTAACAAAACTCACATTGTTTCCATAGTAACAGTAATGGTGTTACAGTTATGGATAAAGTAATTAAGTAATTACTACCTTACTCAAAATGTGGCTGTGTTAGTAACGCTTTTATACTCTAACGGTGTTATTCCCAGCACAAGTGATTTGGACGAATGCATCAAGGAAAGAGAGAGATGTATTTATTTATTTGTCTAATTTATTTATGTATTTATTTATTGATTATTGATTTATTGATTGATTGATTTAATTATTTCAGCTACAAGGATGATACTGAAACATATGTTCTGTGTCGACCACTAATGTGTTTGACTGTTTGCATCGGCACCTGAGCAATGTTTTCATATGGCAATATACATATATATATATATATATATATATATATATATATATATATATATATATATATATATATATATATATATAAAGTGCAATACCAGTTTTTTTTTCTAATATCATGCAGCCCTAGTGTAAATCAATTGCTTGTTGCCATTAGACTGTAATTAAAAGCCTTTTTTTTTTTTCACTTTTTATTTATTCACACATTTTAAACACATGAAGATGCACATAATGCACATCTTAATCTCAGTTACCTTTATTCAAATCAACATAATTTACTCGTATATATACAATACCTTTTCCCAGCAAAATTTACACAGATACATACAGTATTTTATAATTTTATCATATTTTATAATTTTATCATATTTTCTATTATTTATGCTCAATTAACAGCTTTCTTAAACAAATAATGCATTAAAATCTTTTTATTACATAGTGTTCTGATATTGCATTTTAAATACATGTTTCTTTGGTTCAAATGTCCAGCTGAGTGGACATTTTTGTAATTAGGTTTATTAAAAAAAAAACCTAAATCGCGTTGTTTTTTTTTTCAGGTCTAAAGCTAAATAAAAACACTTTTAAAAAAAAACTTAAAATCTTGACTAAGGTTTTCACAGTTCATGCACCAAATGATTAAGAACCAATAGAAATACATAGCGTATCCTCTGGTGAATAAAGCAGCTGTTAAAGCACATCCACATCAATCAAAAACAACCTTTGACATTCACAGCAACTTTGTCAAGTCCCACAGTTGCACTAATAAATAGGTTTATGTTCACAGTAACATTTTTCTGGATGACTTGCAGTTTAGCCGCAAAACACTACTACTACTGTGGGAAGATTTTCTCTACAAATAAAAAGTGTGAGGGAAAAAAACAAAAAAAAACAAAAAACTGCCTGGAAAACAAGGGTGTGAAGCATTTTATTGCCTCTATATATAACATATATCGGTAAACTGAGCTGTTGTCTTGATGTAAAAACACAACTGTTATGTTTTCATCCTCTGAAAAAATAAACCTTTGTAATATTTAATAATAGGTACAAACTATAAAGCATTAGTTAAGCATGAATAAATGCTGAATTCATCATTTATAGAGCATGTTTCTTACATTAATGCTCATTAAAATATGGTTTATAAGTACATTAAAAATGTTTTAGTGATTAACAAATACTGAATTAATCATTTATAAAGTATGTTTCTGACATTTATAGTCTTTATGAGCACTGTAATGAATGCAGAAACATAGATATTTTCTGTGTGTGTGTGTGAGAGTTTGTTTATTTTTTTACATTTAATATTAATTTTATATTTTGTATAATTTTTGGGAAAGATTAATGACGTCATCTGACCACATCAGTAATTGGCTAATCACTTGGTCATGTGATACACGTGATATAGTGCATTAGGTGTGGTGTGCAAAGAAAAAGGACTAAAAGAAATAGAAAATTGGGTGAAATATTTTGGTGTATAAATTGTGTTTTTGTTTGAAGTACATTCAGATTTCAAGCTAGCTTTTAAGATAAGCAATTTATATGATGATTTTTACTGATGTGTTTGTCACTGTGATTTATTTCAGTGTTCACGGTGGTCTTAGAAGATATTCCAGAAAAAATAAAACGATTTAAAGCATGAGTCTGACCTTTGTCCAAACTCATGACCTTTGTCCTTTTGACCTTTGTCCAAGGTTTGACCTTTGTCAAACCTTGGAAGAAAAAGTTAGGAGCAGTTATGTATAAGCACAGTTACAAATGTTTTACTCATCATTAATAAGTTCATCTACAACTTTGAATTTGAATTTATTTCTTCTTCTTCTTCTTCTTCTTCTTCACAACCATACAATCACATACATGTGAAAATATACATTGTTACAGTATAGATATAAGCTAATACACAGGTGTCAAACTCCAGTCCTCGAGGGCCGGTGTCCTGCATGTTTTAGATATTTCCCTCTTTCATGTGATTCAGTTTAACCCTTTAACTCCTGGGAAGTAACAAAATAATTGGTAACATGAGCAAAGTAAGACACAAATGGCAGAAAATCTCAGAAAAATATTACAATAAAAAAAAAACAAAAAATGTAAAAAAAAAAATAAAACAAAATGAGCAACAAAAACTAATAAATATTTACAAAATGACAAATAATGTGGAAAGAAAACTACTATTGAAATTTGCGTCCCAGCAATTTTTATTTTGCCTTTAAAAATTGTTTAAATAAAATAAAAAAAAAAATATATATATATATCTTGGGTTTGTTTTTTGGCACCTTTTCCATGCACAAAATAAAGTAAAAACTGTTGAATTTTTCTGAATATTTAAACTAAATCATCCATTCAGAACGTATCAGCACTGACACTTAAAGAGTTAATAATCAGCTCCTCATCAGACTGATAATGATGTAATGGCCCTCCAGGTGTAATGGAAGAGGGAAACATCTAAAACATCTAAAACATGGACACCCGGCCCTCGAGGACCGCACTTTGACACCCCCTGAGCTAATAAGATGGGGCCCCTTTTTACTTGTTACCTGCATCAATGGCTATGGTGAGGCATACGGTTATGTATAAGTGATAACCAACAATCGACTTGTGAAATCCCATGTCATAATTATCAGGAAAATTTTGACGGAAACAAGCCCATCTGCCCCCCCTCCCACCCACACACACACACACACACACCCACACCCACACACACACACACACACATACCAATGCACCCATTTTACCCAGCCCACCAATGGAAAAGAAGAGAAAAAAGAAAAATTATTTGTTGTATGTTTGTAGAAGGTGACTACAAAGATGTTTTTTTTTTTTAAAGTTGCTTCATGCTTCATCTATTTTGTTCCAAATCTGAGGCCCCTCTACATGCAACACTCATACTAGTGCGGGTACACCTACGATATTTTCCTTGGATGAGTGTTTTGGTTCGTGTGTGGTGGGAATGCTCTGGACTAGAGATAGAGATGATGCTGCATAGTTTGGAGCTGTATTTTTATACTTAATAAATAATGGATTCAGCATTTAAAAATTCACTATCACAGTTCTTGAAACAATAAAACTACTTAATTAAAAACACTATTCAGACATTAGTATGTTAGTAGTTATTCGACACTAACTCACAAATGAATTCGTCAATAGATGTCTTATAATGAGTTAATATTACAGTAATTCCTATTTCAAGTGGTTATAAAACACTTACTATTCATTAATTAAAGTCAAATGGTTTGGGATTTAACACTAAAAATTTTTCTCTTGCCTTTTTCAGACTGTACACTTTCTTTTTTATTTGACAGGCTGTATTAACAAACTAAACCTGAATTAACACAAAAAAAAAAAAAAAAAGAAATCCCATTTGGAAAAACAATAAATATTTCCAGTTTTTCCCACCAAAAACAGGCTGAATAAATCATTTTCATAACTTTCTAAAGAGAAAAATTCAAAACAATGATGAAAAATGTAACCAATAACACATTTATTTCCTAATATTTCATGAAAAACCAGGCGATACCTCAGGTGTTTATATATACATAACTATTTCAAAGACAATCTGGTGCCACAACATGATGAATTAAAACATATTTAACAAACTATGTTTCACAACTCAGAAAACTATAGCCATCCATAAACAATCAGGTTTTATATCATCATTACGTCAGTGTATAAAACAGTTCCTGTCTTCAACAACACAGAGGATGACATCACAGATGACCCACTCCCACAGTGGGTCAGTTGTGTTGTTGTTCAACCCTCGGCAGCATCTGTACTTCAGTTTGCCTTTGACCTTCTGCTCTATGTCTGGACCAGGACCATGATCTGTTGACCTGCTTTGAACAACACCTGCCTGGTCGACACAATGCTGACACAGCAGCTCCACCAGCCATACTTTCAAATCCTTAAACACATGTATTATGGACGACTAAAACGCAGTCCCTACAAGATTTTTTTTATCTTAAAATGTCTGATGTTGCAAAAATT
>CM035800.1:11221115-11263183 GCA_020466265.1 Siphamia tubifer | reverse complement strand
AAGTTGCCTTTTGTTATTGTTGCTTTTTTTTACATGGTTAATTCAGTTCAATCTGACTCTAATAGTAATAATAATAATAAAAAATACTAATAATCGTACATTTTATTTATATAGTGCTTTTCTGGACACTCAAAGACGCTTTACATTAGTGCAAAAATCATAAAAGCAGTACATTCAAAGACATTTTAAAATAATACCAAAAAAAAAAATCATCAAATTTTGATGGTAGTGATGGTTCAGATTTGGCTGATTTGATGTAATCAAACTGAAAAATCTAACCGAATGAGACAGGCTAAGTATGAGAACGCCTGAAGTGTCATGTTCAGTGCCTTTGAATTATTGAAGGTATTTTATTGGAAGAAAGGCTCAAAATGAGAGTGATGGACAAAACGCTGTTAATTTTATGTGACAATATATGGTATATATTTCCAGTAAATGGCCAATTTCTATCTGATTTATCAGCCTTTATCACTTTCACTATAGCATTGTTGTTCATGTCACAGATGGAAATGCCCAAATCGACATGACAGATGGCTTTATGGTGAAGAATTAAGGATATAACCTGAGGAGGAATACACTACTACAGCTCCATGGCTATAGATTGGCTCATTTGGGAGTTGATGCTGACATAAAAATGAGGAGGGATAAAAAGAAGTAGAGAATGAGGGTGGCAGATAAAAGATGAACGTAAAGTTTGTTTCTTTTGACGACTCCTGACACTCGTTATATGGGGTTTTCTGTGTGTGTGTGTGTGTGTGTGTGTGTGTGAGAGAGAGAGAGAGAGAGTAGAGGAGATGGAGGGAGGTGTACATAGAGCAGGAGAGGCTGATTAGCATTGTGCTCCATGTTCCACTGCTGTGGCTTTGAGAGAGAGAGAGAGAGAGAGAGAGAGAGAGAGAGAGAGAGAGAGAGAGAGAGAAGGATGAAGGAGGCATAAGTGCTGGCTCAGCGCTGTGCCAAAGGAAGGAGGAGAAGAAGAAAGGAGAAGAGAGGTGAGAGGTGTTTGTTCCATATGTTTAGAGATGAATGAGAAAAGAGAACAATGTAAGGGAAGAGAAGCAATTAGGCCAAGAGGAGGAGGAACGGCGAGTGTGTTGAAGTTTATTTTCATCGAAACTTTAGAGAATGAGAGTAGACAGTCCAAAGTGATTGTCCAGCAATTTCACATGTAAATAGGTCTGGTCCTGAAAAGCTTAGCAACAGAATTAAAATATAAAACGGTGACAAAATATGCAGTCACAGAGAAATGTGGTTTGAATAATAGAATTAACCCTTAAGGACTTTGAACTATATTTTATGACAACTTTCCAAATGTCATTAACTCTACATTGTACCTTTTCTAAGTGATTTATAATCATTATAGTTTGGTTAGTTTGTCTGTCTGTCTGTCTGTCTGTCTGTCTGTCTGTCTGTCTGTCTGTCTGATAGCAACATAACTGGAAAAGTCATCGCCAAATTTCTACTAAATTTTCACAAAACGTACAGAATGACAAAAGCAACAAGTGGTTAAATGTTGGGGGTGATCCCGATCACCGTCTGGATCCAGAATTTTTTTTGAAAGATTCCTTACTATTGGGAGATAGGGTCGGTTTTGACAGAAATGGTTCTAACTCAATACTCATTTTCTGAAGATGCTTTAGCGTCACTGGGGGTCACTGGGGGTCACTGGGGGTCACTGGGGGTCACTGGGGGGCCAATCCACCGTCTGTGACTCAGTTGGTACAGTGGGTCGCCCAATGACCGAGAGGTTATCAGTTCGCGTCCCGACTCTGGCTGTCCACACGTCAATGTGTCCTTGGGCAAGACAATGGGAACCCTGACTTAGGCTCCCAGTAGGATTGACCTATGACCTTAGAAATAACCTTAGATATGCTGTAATCTACTCTTTTGCCCATTAAATAACTATTAGTGCATTTAATTTACAGCCATCATGGATGCTATAGCAATAATCAAATCATACTACTATCAAAATTGAATTAATACATTTTTTTTTCCCAGAACATATTCATTAGATATGTAGCTATCAATATGCGATCAATACAACTATTTACAATTCAACATTTGGACTGTACAGCTTAACATAACTCAACATTTAACAACACACTCACACTCTTCACTTGTATTGAAATATTGCTGGCCTCTCTTCCAAACAGCCAAAGTGATCAATGACCATCTTATTGAAATCATTCATGTTCCTGACACGTTCTTTCTCCATGGAACATATGGCTAGTGCGTTCACACGTTCCTGTCCCATTGTATTTCACAAGAACATCTGTGTAAAAACACCTCTGGGCTTCAGTCTCCCAATGAGCGCAGGCACTGTGCGTATCATCCGAACACGCATCGGTGCGTGTGATGAAATCACGACGGGACAAGCCGTCCTAGAGGCCATAGAAGTGAATTGTAGGAAAAAATAATAATAATCTCAACATGTGAGTCTATGAGAGCGTCTAGGGAAGTTTTCAATCTGACTGAAATCACCCCAAGGGCTGGGGCTGCTGGTTGGAAAATGACATTCAAGGTGCTGATTGGACGATAATATCAAGATAAAATACACAAAAAATGGAGCTAAAAGGCTTGTAAAGGTTAGGGTTCAATCCCATGTTTGTTTGAAATTACCAATAAAAAAAATCAATTAAATGATTTGAAAAACAGAGAGATAAAATATTTTATTTCTGCCAGTTTAAGGTTGGGTACATATTTATTGTCTAGTGAAAAAAAAAAAAGAAAGAATGAGAATTAAATATGTGTGTAAAAATAATCAAGTTAAAGGTGTCCTAAGACTTTGTTTTGTTTGTAGTTCATTTATTTCAAATACGCAACAGCTTAAATGATTGCATTCATCTAATATAAAAACATATACATAACAAAACATTGCTTTTTTTGCATATTCGAAAAGGAGTGAGAAGAAGCAAAACTTATTTAATGCCACCCCTTCTAAAAAAAATAAATAAATAAATTACTTTGGATCAATTCAGTTCACTTTTCACATTCATACAAACCTACTTTTCAAGACCATTTATTTATTTTTTTTATCTTGTAAGGAGAGTGAAGTGTCTTGCCCAAGGACACAGCGGAGAGTATATTTGAACCACCAACCCTTTAGTTATTTGACGACCCACTCTACCTCCTGAGCCATGACCATCTCCTTTATTTAATTTAATGTCATTTAATTAAATTTTTAAAGAAATCGTTTAGAACTTGTCAATAATGGACACACTGATATTTTTCATTCCTTTTTTTTCTTTTTTTTTTAATTATAGCACTATGTAAAGTCTATGTAAAACTAAATAAATCAGTAAATTACAGTCTGTAAACTGTAAAAACCAGACTGTAAGTTATAAATACAAACAGCTACCAGAGACGTATTTGTTATTAAAACTGCTTTAATTGGACACTTGGTTAATCTTAATAACCTGTTACATAATCAGAAGTTTAGTCTAACTCCACTATCAACAGGAATAGTTTATATCTGCCAGTTTAAGGTTGGGTACATATTTATTGTACTTCTTATGATTTGATTTGATTTAATTTGAATGATTTATTTCGAACATGTGCAGAATGCAATAATAATAATAATAATAATAATAATAATAATAATAATAATAATAATAATAATAATAATAATAATAATAGTAATGATAATAATAATAATAATAATAATAATAATAATAATAATAATAATAATAATAATAATAGTAATGATAATAATAATAATAATAATAATAATAATAATTAATAATTAATAATAATAATAATAATAATAATAATAATAATAATAGTAATGATAATAATAATAATAATAATAATAATAATAATAATAATAATAATAATAATAATAATAATAATAATAATAATAATAATAATAATAGTAATGATAATAATAATAATAATAATAGTAATAATAATAATAATAATAATGATAAAAATAATGATAAAAATAATGATAAAAATAACAATAATAATAATAATAATAATAATAATAATAATAATAATAATAATAATAATAATAATGAATAATAATAATAATAATAATAATAATAATAATAATAATAGTAATGATAATAATAATAATAATAATAATAATAATAATAATAATAATAATAATAATAATAATAGTAATGATAATAATAATAATAATAATAATAATAATAATTAATAATTAATAATAATAATAATAATAATAATAATAATAATAGTAATGATAATAATAATAATAATAATAATAATAATAATAATAATAATAATAATAATAATAATAATAATAATAATAATAATAATAGTAATGATAATAATAATAATAATAATAGTAATAATAATAATAATAATAATAATAATAATAATAATAATAATGATAAAAATAATGATAAAAATAATGATAAAAAAAATAATAATAATAATAATAATAATAATAATAATAATAATAATAATAATAATAATAATAATAATAATAATAATAATGAATAATAAATAATAATTGAAGTACTAAACATATACAGGAAATTCTTTATTGTCTGGTGAAGAAAAGAGAATGAGAATTAACTCATGTGTATAAAACTAATCAAACTAAAGGTGTCCTAAGACTTTTAAAGACCAATTTTTATTTTTTTTTCATCTTGTATCAGTTCAACACCAGTACGTCACAATTACTTTTCTTCAGACGTTCTAAAACACCCCACGTATAGCCATGAAGTGTTTCTGATAATAATGTGAAAGCAAATTGATTTGTCCTCTTTATATCAGTGACTCTGGATGAGCTCCAAGTAAAGAACTGAGCAAAGAGTCCTTCTGGGTTGTTTAAATTCGTCAAGTCATTGTCGATTCACCCTTCCCTCCAGCCCATTACCCATCTGCTGCTACACTTGCACTGCCTCTTCTTGAGGATGAAAAACGCACCTGTGTGTGTGTGTGTGTGTGTGTGTGTGTGTGTGTGTGTGTGTGTGTGTGTAGGGAGACAGCGATTGGTCATTAACTAATGCACGGTGGGAGAGCGTGTCCACCGCTGCTAGCCTCACAGAGGTCAAAGGTCACTGACGCAAAAGCACACCAGTCCCTTGCAGGGCCGACCATGCCTCATCCATCTCTGTCAGAGTCACAGCCAAGAACACACACACACACACACACACACACATATACACACACGTATATGTATAGAAATGCATAGAGACATACATGTAGGTATTTTCAGGTGGTAAACATATGAGTTCTTAGGGCACACAAACATGCACACAAGAAGAAATCACTGCCTGTTAGACACACACACACACACACACACACACACACACACACACAGATGGAGTATCCTCTGAACATCTGGTGGTACTTTTGGCTGAATTTTGGTGTGTCCCCTCATGGGAGACAATTGAGAGCGTCAATGACAGCAGCGTCATGTGCCATGACCCATTTTCTATCAACTTAGTGTGTGATATGAAATGGAGAGAGATAATAAATGGACATGTCCTCTAAACAACTGAGGACATCATGCACACACACACACACACACACACATATGTAACACACGTGTAAATGCACAAGACATGGGTCTATAATACAGGTCAGGAGATAATTAACACACTGTATGCAGTGGCGTATGTTAATTAGAAAATGAACATTAACATATAATAATAACATATAATATTAAAGGCCAATGTCAGAACTTGACAGTGGTTTAATGCATTTAAATGATTTATACATTGAATGGATGATTACTTGATAGTACATTATTTTTTTTTATTTTTTATTTTGCTGCTATATTCCAAGTCTGAATAAACCTACCTATACGACATATTTTATTTATTTATTTTATTTTTAATTCATTGGATATGGATTATATTTCGAGAACCCTTTTAAAGGAGCTTTACATTATTGATTCAATATTCCTTCACTCTCACATTGTCGCTCTGGTGGTGCTAAACTATATTTATAGCCACAGCTGCCCTGGGGCAAGCTAACAGAAGTGTAGCAACACATTTGAGAACCGCCGAACATTCATACACCAGTGTGTGAGTGGTGCTGGAGGCAAGAAGAGTGAAGTGTCTTGCCCAAGGACACAACGGACAGTATATTCGAACCACCAACCCTTTAGTTATTGGACGACCCACTCTATTCCCTAAGCCATGGCCATCTCCTTTATTTAATTTAATGTAATTTAATTAAATTTTTTAAGAAATATTTTAGAATTTGTTAATAATGGACACAGGTATTTTTAATTACTTTTTTTTTTTTTTTGCAAGTTTTCTAATATCTAGAGGTTTTATTTTATTAAAGCACCATATAAAGTCTATGTAAAACTAAATAAATCAGTAAATTACAGTCTATAAACTGTAAAAATCAGACTGGAAGTTATAAATACAAACTGCTCCCAGAGATGTATTTCTTATTAAAAGTTATTTCCTCTTCAAACTGCTTTAATTGGACTCTTGGTTAATCTTAATAACCTGTCAACTCCACTATCAACAGGAATTTCGTTTAACATAACTTTATCTGGAACTTTAAATGAAGACTTTAATAAACCAGATGCAGTATTTAACCTTGGAAACATATAAGTCAAATAAACAGGAACTATTTAGAACTATTCATACCAACTGGTTTGAGACAATGTTTAATACATTCACGTTTGACAGAAACAGGAATGGATTCAGCGACACCTGTGCATGCATACAGTAGCAGTCATAAGTTTGGACTCATCTTCTCATTTAAATGACATGAGGTAAACTACAGATGGTCCCAAAGTGCTCAGCATCACTAGGAACTCCTTCAACAGTTTATCTAAATGAAGCTCATCCAGATAATATCAAGACAAAACAATAGTAAAAGTCAAATGTGTCTATTTTGAAGAATGTAAAATATAAAATATTCCATTTTGATGCCTTAACCCTTTAAAGTTTCACTCAATTTCACCTAAATTTCTTAATAAAGTCAATTGAATGTTGTTCTTTTGTTCATTTTAATAACATGCAGTTAGTGTTTGCTTATATTATAAATAAAAAGGTGGAGGTGGCTCCTGTTAAATGATGCAATAGACATTTCTTGGTGTTTTGGATGACATATTGGACATTTTTTTGGTTTGTTTTGGATGTTTTTGTTGGACTATGACTGTGTTGGTTGGAATATGGTTCCTCTGTGATTAATTATAAGACATAAAGGTTCAGATCAGCTGTTTACTATTTGTATTTGAAACAAATGAGTGGTTGTACTTGCTGTGGTTATATTATTGGAAAGTGATTTATATCTTCTGATGTTTGAGAATTGTCAAACTATATTAGGTCATGTGATATTTGGGTGGTTTGATTAAGCGACTAATTCTGACCTGTATGTGGACCCTTGGAAGTTTAAAGGGTTAAATGAAAATCTACAATGTAAATAGAAGAGGTGGTAAAAGTACTCACATTCTGTACTTAATTAGAAGTACAGATACTTGAGTGAAAAAGTAGAAGTACTGATTAACCACATTTACTGATGTTAAAGTAAAAAAAAAAGTACAACTTTTCAATTGTAGTAAAGTAGAAAAGTAAAACTGCATTTTTTTCCCCCCCATGAATAAAATAATACTTATTTGACCAGAAAACAAAGTTTCAAAAGTTTGGAAAATTAAAGCCTTTACCAGTTAGTTACTGTGTAGATGATGTGTTTTATCGGGTCACAGTACTCAGTTATAGAAAATTTAGCAAATAGTAAAGGTAAGTAAGGTTAAAAATGCATGATTGTGAGATAAAACGTCATAATTATGAAATAAAAAGTCAGCAATATGAGTTAAGAAATGCACAATTCTGAGATAAAGAGTAGAAATGATATGATAAAGTGAAAAATTCTAAGGTTAAAAGTCAAAATTATGACAGAAAGTCACAATTTCTCTCTGATGAACAACTTATTTACGTACCATCACAACTGTGTAGTTTGAAAAAGTAATGAGTCTATTCTAAGAATGTAAAGAGTATAAAGTACAGATATTTATACAAAAATGTAGGGAGTGAAAGTAAAAAGATTCCAAGTAAAATATAGATACCTAAAAAATATACTTAAGTACAGTAACAAAGTACTTTTACTTAATTACAGTACTTTCCATCTGTGGTAAATAGTCATGAAAAAGGAAAGAAAAGCCAAATTTGTTACTGATAGTGTGTGACCCAATGTAAAAAAATAACACACATTCATATAATGTTCTTGATACAGACACTCCTCACTGTCCTCAGTCTAATTTATTTACCGATACCCCTCCACACATTGTCCTTCACTTAATTATATTTAGCATTTGTGTTCTTTCTTATTTGCTTTCTTTCTTTTGGATCCTCATTACCTGAACCAGAGCTACATCAACTCTTCCTGGGACCCTTAAACATTTAACTCCTGAGACTTAAGCAATTTTGCAGTAAAAAAAATAAAATAATAAATAAATTAATTAATTAAATAAGCAACAAAATGAGCAAAAGTGATCAGTAAAATGAACAAAAATTAATATTAAACTAACAAAATAATATATAACGTGAACAAAGTAAGACACTAACAGAACAGGATTGAAGAAAAACGAAAATAAATGAACAAAATGTAGAAAAAAAATAAACAAAAATAAGCAACAATGTCAACAGAAATGAATAAATATTCACAAAATAACCCGAAAAAATGCACACAAAAAAAAAAACAGAAAAGAAATTTCAAAACAGGAATAAATGCTAATGCTAAGTAGTGTCATAATTTGTTTCCAGTAGTTTTAGTTTGGGCTTTTTCTTTTTCTAAATCAGTTGCTTTTCGACACCTGTACATCAGATCCATTAACAAAATTCTCAGTAAAATAACACAAAAAAAACCCCTTGAATTATTCTGAAATTTTAAACTAACCTAACCATTCAGAACACATCAGCGCTGACACATCAGGGTTTAAAGGGTTAAAATAATCTTTACAACTAACCAATGCAAATAACATGCAAACAGTTTTCCACATACAATTTTAATTGTATATTATACACAATACATATATTCATATTCCTGGTTACATAGCTTTGTCAATCTGAACTAAAACATTTTGGACAAGATGGGTGTTATAGTAATATTTATAAAAATAACCAGTGGGGAATAAACTTCTTTTTTTAAACAGAGAGTGGTTATGGATCACTCTAACATTTGTTCTGTATCCATACTGCGATGTAGTACAAGCAGCTCTATTTTGTACAGTTTCCAACTTTGTAATATGTTGTAGTGTCGTATTTGACCAAACTGCTGAACAGTAATCCAAGACTGACAATCTTAAGGACAGCTTATTTTTCTTCATCCTTTCAGTCACAGATTGCAATTCCTGCTGTAGGGTTATACTTAACTCCAAAAATTTGGTGAAATAAAATGTTGAATCGTCTGCATACATTGTTATAATTGCCTTATTTATCACTAATGTTAAATCATTTGTAAAATGAATAAATAAATAAATAAATAAATAAATAAATAAAATGTGTATAATCGAGGTTGAATCTGATTCTGTTTTTCATCCTGCAATAGTTCAGCTTCTGTGTAAAAAAAAAAAAAAAAAAAAAACTTCTGATGACAATACCCTGCAGACTGTGTGGCCAAGGGTACAAAACCACTGATCCATGTGGGTGACGTGATCCAGGCAGAACAAAATCTGTTTATGATTTGACATCTTGTGCTAGCAGTCCAACTGTTCAACTAGCAGCTTGGAGCGACAGTGGTGACAACAAATCACATATACATTTGCAAAACCACTGAGCCATTGGGAGAAGGAAATCTAGGTTAGAGGTGAGACTTCAAGCACAGACTGTTAACCATTTGCAGACGTCACAAGTTCCAAAAACTGATTTCAGGGAGGTGCTTATCAACCCCCCCAGCCCCTCTACAAACAACCCCCCCCCATTCCAAACTATTGAATAAAACCATGTGATTTATGAGTAAAAATTAGCTAGAAAATAAAGTGATATAAATGAAATATGAGAGGTGTGTTTTATGTATCCAGACAAGGGCTATAAATTAAAGGCCTATTAGAGTCCAGAGGTCACATGACCCACACACTCAAAAACGTGTCGTTTCTGAGTAAAAATTGTTAGAAAATTAATAGTTATTAATTATTCATTTATTTATTAATTCGTTTATTTATTTTTTTGAGATGAATATACAATTAATTTAATGGAGAAAACCTTTTTTAATATATACATATATTAGTCTTGCAGGCCAATTTATTTTTTGATGGACCTTAAATTTCCCGGCAGTAATAATAATATTGATGGATTAGACTTCTATAGTGCTTTTCAACGCACCCAAAGTGCTTTACATTATTGATCCATTGTTCATTCACTCTCACATGCTCGCTCTGGTGGTGGTAGACTACATATATAGTCATAGTTGCCCTGGGGCAGACTGACAGAAGCGTGGCTGACATTTCGCGCCTACGGCCCCCATTCCTACACCAGTGTGAGTGACACTGGAGGCAAAGAGGGTAAAGTGTCTTGCCCAAGGACACAATGGACTGACTTGGACAGAGCGGGAATCGAACCGCCAACCCTTTGGTCAATGGACGACCCACTCTCCCAACTGAGCCATGGCCGCCCCACAAGGAAGTTGGTGTCTGCTCCTCAAGCCGCTGAGCGGACAGCTGCTAATGCTTGTGGACGAGGTGGACATCCATAAAATAACAGACTCAAGCATCTCACTGGGCATAAGTTTGATTGGACAGTCAGTGGACAGGTGCCTTTGCTATAAAATCTGTCATAAGAGCGCACGCAATGTTTGAGCGGCTGACGTGATCGCAGTATTTGAATGCATAGGTTCCACAAGTAGCCTACAGCACCTCCACTTGCGCAATGTAATTAAAGTAATCTGAGTATTGTATTGCCTGCACACTCTCACTTGCATTGTTAAAAAAAAAAATAAAAATTTAAATTGCTAGCATAGTCCAAAATCTGTGACTCACATGCATCAGGAGACTCCCAGAACTTCCAGGAGACTTGGGATGTCTGTGTTTGTTTTCCATAATAATTGACTAAACACTACAGACAGTGATAGTGACTGAATATTAGTAAGGACGTGTCCCTAACGTCTCTACCCAATTCTATTACATTTCACAGTCCAATACTGAACAAAAGTTAAAAAAGTTCACCAGCCAACTTCCATTACAGAAACCTTTTCAGTGGTTCTGACCCATATAATCAAGGTCTGAATAAAGTTCTGCATTCACACCTGTTGCTGGTTAGAAAAAAAAAAACCTGTTACTTAAAACTCTTAGAATATAGTTTAACACTTTCTGGCAGTGCATTAACTACAGTACAGTGGAGTTTTCTGTGTGGAAAAAAAAAAAAAAAATTAAATAAGTGTATGCTGTCAGAAGGGGTAATGCTGATGACATGAGGCATCCCCAGGTCATGACCTTTCATTTGCATGTGATTCAAAGACAACCAGACAGCTAGCTCCACAAGTATAATATCCAATTTCACAATTACACACAATTACACAGGTGAGGTTAGATCAAGAGTGTTTCCAGGAGGTGTCATGGCGGCATGTATTTATATTTAGAAAATCACAGTCAAATAGTAAATGACCAAACTCTGAGCTCTTAATAAAAAAGAAAAAAATTGTAACTCTGTAAAATATTGTATTCTTATATCAGTAAAAAGAAGTTTATTGTAATAAAATTCATATGTATTTTTACATGTGTTTGTGTATATATATTCTTTTCCAATTTCAACTGAGAATTTTTATTATTCATAATGAATGTAGTGTTTTGATAATTACAATGACTAGCTCTTATTTTGAAATATGATCTTGAAAATATGGAAATAAAATGAACCATATTAATATTTGATGAGCTCAGGATTTAGAAAAATCCCGGATTTCAAAATATCTGAGGGTTTTTAAGTATAATTTTTTTGTTAGAATCTTCTTCGAGTATGTCTATAGGATAATAACATCTTAAGTTCCTAGTATAGGACGACAGCGCCACTATATAAACATGGCACATATTGAAACTAATGATGCAAACAACATGCCGCCATGACACCTCCTGGAAACACTCTTGATCTAACCTCACCCACAATTACACATTCCTTCGTTCTCTTGGTCAAAACTCGTTGCCTTTTTTTGGGCTAATTTGTAGCATTCCCTCAGATTTTCAAGTGATATATATTCCCTCTACTTGTGCATCGGCATGAGTTATGGCATAATATTCTTTAAGTGTTATCTAGAGAGCTTCTATAGACAGGAAATTGGCTTATATTTGGCTCTAATGGCTCTTCAGGGAATATTCCTATTTATCTTTGTATAGGTCAGCACTTACCAGCATGAAGAGAAATATAGTATGGTGTTAAAATACTGAAAGATGTAAGGTGTCATTAAGAAAAAGGGGGGGGGGGGGACGAGCAGTGCAAGTGTGTACAGGACAGAAAAGGAGGTGAAGGGGTGTGTGTGTATGTGTGTGTGGGGGGGGGGGGTGCTGGTGGTGATGAAGAGAGAAAAAGTGAGTGGGTGGAAAGTTTGGTTCCTGGCCATTGACTCTTTTCAATGTTACAACACCACAGCCATTGGTGATTGATCTCTCCACTCGCCTCCCACCTCTCTCTCTCTCTCTCTCTCTCTCGATCGCCCCGCACTCTTTCGTCTCTTGCTGATTCACTCACTTGCTTTCATCCCCTCCCTCTCTAAATGTTTTCACACAGTTTATCTTCATCGTCCTTCCTCACCCCCTCCTTTCTTTTAACCTCTGCTCCTCTTTTCTTTCTTGTTTCTTTTTTTTTTTCCTCGTTCTACTCTCCTACTCTTAACCCCCCCCCCCCCTTGTTCCTTCATGTCCTTCGTTAACACTTTACTTACTCTATATTCATTCTTTCTTTTTTTTTCCACCTTTAACCTTGTTCTGAATCTAACTCCATCCATTCTACGTGTCAGAAATGACGCTGAGATGGACGATGTGTTCAGGGACATCTGTTCAACAGAGAATCACAAGACTGTTATGAGGCTCAAATGCAAAGGTCTCAAACTCATTTTATTTCGGGGGCCACATTCAGCCTGATTTGATCTCAAGTTGGGCCGAGCCAGTAAAATAATAGCATAAATGCTTATCAATAATGACAACTCCAGTTTCAGTGCAATACAACTCATTAAAATATGGGGAAAAAAAGACTTACTTTTCTAAACTATCCAAACAAAAAAGATGTGAATAACCTGAAAAAAGTGACATTTTTTAGTGCAATTTCATCGGCTTATCATTTCTACATTATGGATGAGATATACAAAGACACTAAGTAACATCATTCAACATAACATTGCTTAAAAACTATTTAATATTTTGTCTTTTTCTTTTTAAAATACACCACAGAACCTTCAGCCCACTGTCGATAACGAAACACAAAGTAACCACAGCCTCTTTTGTGACCTCCGATGACTCCTGTTTCAACCTGATATCACCTTTTTTATTGTTATTCTGTCTCCCTCCTCCCTTCCACTTATTTCCTCCTTTCCTCCACTCCGTCTCTGTCCTCCCTCCCACCTCCCGAACCTTTTTCATATCCTTCTTTCTTTGTCGAACCAACAGTATCCATTATTTCTCTAAAGTTTTTTTTGTTTTGTTTTTTGGTCATCCTTCCCTTCTTGTTCTACTCTCTCTAATTCTGATTCGCTCGGCCATCCATCCTTCCTGATTCTTCATTCCCTCTCTACTTTCAGGTGCTCCATCATCACCGTCTCCTTCACTCTCCTCTGCCCTCCTTCGTATCCTTCCCTAACCTTTTTCACCTCCTTATTCCCTTTATCTCCTTTCTTTCTATTCCTCCTTTTCTACTCCAGTCCATTATTTCTACTTCCCCATGTCTCCTTCTCCTTCAGGTGTATCGGGTCCTGGCCCGGATACATCCCTGGGGCGGGCGGGGCCTCGCCACTGATCGTTATTGTAATTAACATCCGTAAAGAAGGGCCTGGGATACTGAAAACCTCTGCACTGATCAGGCCTCTGCAGTGTCCTCTCCCTCCTTTTTCTCTCTTTAGTTTTTTCTTTTTTTTTTTGCTCTTTTACCCACTTTTTTTTCTTCTCTAATTCAGGTTAGTCTTGTCTCACTGGGTATCTCTCTTCGCTCCTACTCTCCATATCTGGGCTTGTTTGCCTGTTCCAAACCCTACAGCCCCCAGGGGTATCTTCTTCTTTTCCTTTCGCTTTCCTAATGTTGACGTCTCGACTTCCGCCTTTTCTCTCATCTTGATTTATGCCCACCGTCTTTGTCTCACTCTTTCCTCCTCTTTCATCCCATTTTCTATCTTTTCCCTTATCTTCTTCTCCACATACGTACCCTCACTCATTCTCTCAGACAGCTGCTTTTGTTTCTCTCCCAAACCCACCCTCCCCACCCCCCCTCTGACTTAATCATTAGTCCATTCATTTAAGCTTTAAATCATTAAGCTTTAGAGCACACACAGAAAAAGTTCACCCATTGCTTTTCTAATTAATCTACAATGTCTCCTTCCTCCTGACCTATAAGTGTGTGTGTGTGTGTGTGTGTGTGTGTGTGTGTGTGTGTGTGTGTGTGTGTGTGTGCGCGGGCACATGTGCATGTTGTTCTTCAGACTTTATTCCCTCTGAACCTTTTACAGGTTTAACTATACATGGCTTGCAGATTCTAGGAGTAATATGATTTAATAATTAATTCATTTAATAATATAATTTAATGGAATTATACATTTTAAAAACATTTCTCTGTGACATACATAAACTGTAGATCAACTGATTGGGTCTGAATTATTGACTAAGGCTACGTCCGAATGAGTTCGATACGGGTTTAGTTTTTAAAAACCGTGTCAAAAAGATATTAAGCAAAAATGAAAGTGTTTCATTAAAAATCTACGTCAGCATGGGGGTGAATCGCTTGTTGAAAACGATGCGATTCACATACCACACCCCTATGAGCGCTGTAAGCCAGTACCACCGGATACAAGAGAACAATAGAAGAAGTAGTGGACATGCCCCAACATCCCTTTTACTACCGGTGCGACACACACGCAGGACATAAACAGCAATAATAACACTGCTAACACCCTGACCCATTCACCACTATTTTACTATAATTATTTTATTCTATCTTGGTGCATGCTTAGCATTTTTATTATATTTTTATATTATATATATATAAATATATATTTCTTTTTTTTTTTTCTTTTTATTGATATACTATATGTTGAATGTTGCAGCGTTACACCGAGACAAATTCCTAGTTGTATACTACATGTGTACTATACGAACAATGTCAATAAAACTCTTTCTCATTACTCTGTTGTTGACCATTGTCTCTGTCTTATGAGGAGAATGAATGCTACAGGTGCAAAGCTGCAGTTTTTTTCCGGTGTGAACACACAGGGAAACTCATCAGTATGGATACGGAAACGGTACCCTATCCAGGTCTTCCCACTGTGGTTTGAGTTTGTTTTGGGGTATCCACGAAACCGGCCCCATTTTGAGGAAAGGTCAATCTGTTAATGTACATCAGTTTTACACCAACTCATATCAATGCAGACGGTGTCTAATTCAACTCCACAGGTCCATCTTTAATCTTATTTTTAAGTGGAAGGTCATTATGAGCGCTGGCCCTTTAAATGCAAATCAGCCACATCAAGCCCCGCCCCCTTCCAGGTTGTTGGCTGTGCTACTTTGTCCTGTTCAACCAACAACTGAACCTTTTAGATAAACGGCCCCAAGTTCTGACATATTTGTTTTAGCCAGAGACATTTTCATTGGAAGTTATGATCTTATATGTGTAAATGTCATTATGTAATTAGCTAAAGATGCAACAAATTCAAGATGCAAGATTGTTTATTTGTCCTGCAGAAAATTTGTCTTGGACAATCGAAGCTGCCACACAACACGTAAAGACACAATAGTTATTGTAGATACCCAAAGTACATAGTGCATACTTGAAGTACATACGTGCATCTCTCTTTGCATACAAACATGTACAGTCAGTTTTGTACCTGAACGAGTTCATTGAACAATCGTTCACGAACGATATCATATTTTTGACGAACGTGAACGACTCGTTCACTTTTGCCAAATGAACGGCAAGTTGTGAACGCGGTTATTCTGGAATTTATTGAACTGCGCTCTTATGTAGTTCACATTTCGTTCTTATCATGTTGCAAACAACCAAAAAAAAAAAAAAATCCCGGGTACTGTGAAAAATAAATAAATAAATATTTTGCATGGAAAAAGTAGTGGAGTCCCATCATGCCTCTCGTCTTTATTCTCATCTTTATTTACCTGAGCTAGCCCTAATTCCACTTACAGTTTGGAGTTACTTGTAATCCGGAAACTATTGATAATGTTTAATTTTGCAGGATTGTAATTCAGTCTATAGTAAGACATCACAGCTGTGAGGTCTAGATGAGCACAGGATCATTGGCTCTATCTTTTCTAATATCGTGGAGCCCTATCATGTGTTCTTCCTTCACTTTCGTCAGCCTCCATTTTCATACGATGTCTTTGTTTTTGGAAACAAATGAACAGAAACATTCCTAAATCTGGGAGCCTTTCATACTTCATCACTTTCATCGCTATTGATTTTCCTAAAAGCTAAAGTTGGACCCCAGTGAGAGAAAGAACAGATAGGGAAAAAAAAAGGGGGGGGGGGGGGTTGTTTTGAAGGTGTCCCGCCCCTTTTTTTTTTCTCTCCATCCTATGAGCGATGAAGCCGCTGGTGGTTTGGAGATGATTGATAGCCCTTTGTAAATATGGCCATTACAATATAGGCTCTCCCCGCCTTTATCCTCATTATTCATTGTCAACTAGGGCCAGTGTAAGCCCCTAATTTTATGCAATTTAGCTGTGCACTTAATGTGAAGAGTGAAATGTGAAAATATTGCATGACACCACATCTTATTAATCCAGATGTTGTCAAAATACAGACAAACGCTGTCATCGAAAAGAATCTACATAGCATACAGTCGCCCGCTTGTTCTCATTTCAATACAGGATGTCTTATTGCTTTTGTAGCCGCCGTCGAGCATTTACCATTGGATGCAATAAATGCTAGGAGATGAAATACTAGCAGTTGTAAAATCCATATGTCCATGGATTAATAGCTTCAGGCTCTCATGCTAGCAGTGAAAAGACAATATTAGAGTCAGTGAGGAGTAACAAGCTTATTAACTCTGGAGTAAACTGAGGAGTGTTTCTGTGTGCGAGGCTTTGGCATGTTAAACAGCAGCAGGGATTTGAATTATACTGAAATGACCTTTGACCTTTTTGGCTGATGATGGAATAAAGATGTACTGAACTAGAGCTGCATGATATATTGTTGGAGCATCAATAGTAACATGGCAGGTCCTGTCATTATTTTTTATTTTATTAGGAGACTTTTTTTTTTCCATTTAATTTCAGTCTAATGTGACACATACTGAACACATAACAATCATTCAGAACTAGTTTAGAGTGAGTTACTGGTAACAATAGTAGAAAATGAGCAACAAACAAGAGGAAAGGCTGCCAGAAAGAAAAGAAACATCAGTTATGTAGAATTATTTGTTTATTTAATTACATTTTTAAAAAAATTTAATTCATTTTAGTTTTGTAATTCATATTTTTTTCTATTTATTCATTTATTTTACTTATTTTATATTTCATTTATTTGTATTATTTTTAATTAATTACATTTTATTATTTTTATTTAATACTTTTTTTTTTTATTTATTTCTATTATTTATTTTCAATTCATTTAGTTTAATTATTTCGGCTAAAAATAGGATGACACTAATCTGTTTGACTGTTTGTGTCGGCACCACACAGCTGTTTTTCATATCGCAATGTATATCGCAAAGTAAAAAAAAAAAAATCGCATTGACAATTTTTTCTAATATCGTGCATCTGAGTCAGTTTTTTCTAATATCGTGCAGTCCTGAACTGAATTTAAGGTTGATGTTTGTGGTATAAGATGAGTAAAAAAAGTGAATAAAAACCCAAGGAAGCATGTAGGTTTACACCCCTCTGTGCAGAGAGACTAGGAAGATTACTTTCTGTGCAGGAGTGCTGTTGCATCTGTAAATTACTGCTGCTCTGTTCCTCGGCCTCAAGGTGTAATTACTTGAAAAATTCAACTGTGCTTTGTTTCCACCTGTCAGCTAGTACAAAGAGCAGTCTGTCAGCCAGTTGACTGAGAGTTCTGTGTTACAATATGCCTATTTAAATCTATTGGACAGCAGAGAAACGGCAAAGGAACAGCCTCTGCAGCGCAGGCAGAACATGCATATGGAGGTTATCGGGTTCACAATGGTCCCATTCTTATGAATGCTGTATCTCAGGTGGACCTGAGATACAGTATTATATATATATATATTCACATTTGGAGGTGCTTTCACACACTAAACGACCCATTCGAACCAAAAGCTCTTGGTTCTGTTCGTTTTCGTTGGTGTGAAAGCATCAATCACACTCGGGTGTGCACTAAATCAAGCAGACCGAGGCCTCCAAAAAGAGGTGGTCTTGGTCCGCTTGACACCGCACCAAAGCTTAGCATTTGGTGCGGTGTGAACGCGAATTTGGGTCCAAACCATAAACCATAGACCTTTGGTCAAAACTACCTGTTCCAAATGCATTATACATTATACATTCCTGTAAATAGTGAGTCTCCTCAGCCTGAAATGACGCACTATGCGTCTTCGGCGACTCCAATGCATAAGCACGTTGTTCTCCAGACGCAGCCTTGATTCATTCGTAAATTGGATATTTTTGCCAGAAATGTTCAATACAGAGAATATAATAAGCAACTATCAGAGCAAGTACCAATGTGTGAATGTGTCGCTCTATTTTGGGTCAAAATCGGTGCTTATTTCTACCGGAAGATAAATAAAACGTCAATCGAACCAACTTTGGTTCATTTGCTGGTGTGAAAGCACCCTAGAACTTACCTTCACTTGGACGAGAATTAGGGCTGCACGATATTAGGAAAAACTGACATTGCGATATACTGTATATTGCGAGATGAAAACATACTCAGGGGTAAATAACAAGCATGTGGTGCCGAAATAAGTAAATAAAATTAATAATTAAAAAATTATTAAATAAATATATAAAAATAAATAAATTTTTTAAAATAAATATATATATATATATATATATATATATATATATATATATATATTAAAAAATAATTAATTAAACATATAAATAAATAGAAAAATAAATAATTCCACATAACCGTTGCTCATTTTTGTTACAGTCGTAGTGAAGGAGCTAAAAGCAGACAGCCAAGAAACACTTGAAGCTCCTATTAATGAGCAAACACAAAAACAACACATGAAAAGGATGATACTTAAAAAGAGAGCAACGCTGCAGAACCAGAGACAGTTCCACCAAAGGCGGGTCTGAAGCAGGACCGGAACCGACGAGTATGGGATGAGAGGTGAAACAAAAGAGCACTTAAATAGACAAACAGGAGGGCAGAAAGAGGGCAACTTTTTACTTTTACTCCCTACATTTTTATATAAATATCTGTACTTTATACTCTTTACATTCTCAGAATAGACTCATTATTTTTTCAAACTAAACAGACGTGAGAGTGATAAAAAAAATAAGTCTCTTCAAAGGGAAAAAACAATGGAGAGATACTGTGACTTTATATATTATAGTTATATGACTATTAGCTCACTATTTTGACTTTTCATGTCACATTTTTAACATTTTTATCTTAAATTTATGCATTTTTTATCTCAAATTTATAACTTCATCCCACAATTTTGCTTTTTTGTCTCACAATTTTAACATTTTATCTCACAACTTTGATCTTTTCTCTTAAAATTCAGCATTTTTATCTCATATATATATATATATATATATTAATCTCATGATGATTTGTGATCTCAATCCCCATTTCCTGCCCATATCCACAAAACTGAGTAACTATGACTTGATCACACACATTATCTCCACGGTAACTCACTTTTAAAGGCTTTATTTTCGATACTTTTGAAACTTTTTAGATTTTTCCTGTTTATTAAATAAGTATTATTGTGTTCATGACAAAAAAAAAGCTGTTTAACTTTTTACTTTTGTACTTTATTACAATTGAGAAGTTGTACTTTTTTTTTTTTTTTTTTTTTACTGAAGTAGCTGAACTAAATCAGTACTTCTACTTTTACCAGAGTATTTTTTCACACAAGTCGATGTACTTCTACTTAAGTACAAAACATGAGTACTTTGACCACCTCTGGTGTAATGGGTATTACTATTTAACCCCCCAAAAAATGTATTAGCTGTTATATTAACCCATAAAGAATCTACTAATGTTTAATAACTGTTGATTCACTAATCTTACCAATACATGGAAATAATTGCATTAAAATACAACTTCTCAGCTTTAAATCATTATCAGATATGACTCATGCGGACGTTCAGAGGCTCTGTAGTGAATGTAGAAACACCATCATCCTCTACAACATTGATTCACCAATAAAAGCCATGACACCCCATAATACTGGGTTTATGTTCCATTATTAATATCTTTGTTGAAAACTTTACATTTTTTTGTCCTGCAGTTTTCTCTGTTTGTTATATAATCACATTCAAATTTAATTATAAGTTTGTTTGTTTTTTTTAATATATAAACATACTTGATTTTCACAAACACACAACATAGAAAATGCAGAGGATAATGTGATAATAAACAATGAAAATCATTTAGAAAAGGTTAAATATGGAGTAAAATTACACTGGGAACAGCAACCAAAGTATAACTGGATCCTTATGGGTTGATACAAACCTATATATTATTACATGTCATATGTTATATAGTCAGGATAGGTTGGTGGAGGTTTAAAAATTGCAATGAAGTCATTGTTGTTTATTGTGTGCAAATGAGTGAGATGAAGAAAAGTGAATGCAGTGACCTGTGTTGAGTGTTTCATGCTGCACAGTGAATCATAATGTTAAAGGAAATAAAACATGTGTTTTCTTCTTTGGTTAATTCACAGGAGAAAACACCTGGGGTGAAACAGTAGCTTCCTGTTGCATCATTTTTTTTTTTTTTTGCAACAAGAAGCAACAGTTATATAACACAAAGAACAAATATACTTTCCATTTATATTCAATAATAATTCAGTTAAATTTTATTTCGAACTCAGAAAATCATCAAAACATTAAGGCATTAATCAAAATGGTCAATAATTATTAGATTTTTTTTTGGACACTCAAAAAGGAGTGGGAAGAAGTAAGATTTATAAACTTCCATTCCCTTTTTACAAACTAATACTCCAACAGATTATGCTTCCTATGCTTTAACACCCTTTTTTTTTAGCATCCATAACCATTTATAAACACATTTTTATGTCACCTCACATAATTTCATTTGCATAATCAACTAAAAGTACATAAATATTTATATTTACCTTATATTTACTACAAATACAGTATTTAATAAACATGATAATACCTCCTAAGCATGTTAGTCTATATTAATTTATCATTAAGTTCGACTAGATTACCCTGAAACTGACCGACGAATCATGGTGAAGTATAGAGCCGAAATGTGGGTGTAACAAAGTGACAACAATTTGGACAGAAACAACCACAGAAGAAGAACAATAATGACGATAACAATGGCTGCCGACCGGTTGGTGATTTCCTTTTATCACAGATGAGTGAAGAATGTGAGAAAACATCAGCAATTTTAAAATTATTTTTATAGAAGCGACAACAGTCGTTAAGCTTCATAATCCACCATTTTGTTTAGTCATTCATCATTTTCTCCGGACTTGTTCCATGAACTTTACTGTGTTCTAAAGATTACACTGATTGGTTGTAGTACCATCCTATTACATACAGTGGGATTTGAAAGACAACCTTTTAGCCCCGCCTCCCCTGATGATGAAGCACGACTAGAACCATGAAATGAATGGGGACACCACAGCTAGGCTAGCATCCTTCTACATTATAACTACATTTTCACTTATTCAAATAATGTTCTGTATTTTGTGACTATACTAGTTTTATACATCCTTTTAAATGCACAAATCGAAGACATTTTTTGACATTTTGATCCAGATTATTCCACAGATGTACCCCCCTAACAGAAATACAATTTTTTCTAGACTTAATTTTCCTAAAAAAAAAATCAGTTCCCCTTAACTCCTTTAGCCCGATCGGCCCACGGGTGGGCCGAGAAAATTGTGTAATTTTTCATTAATTATTAACATATAATAAATCTGGACAATGGAAATTTGTTTCAACTTTTACTCAAAGTTAAGACCCTAATGTTCATAAAAATACATATAAAGTGTACTTTAGTGATAAAAGTCACCTTTAAACATGATATTTAATGTGTGTGTGGTGAAATATAAGTTATTTTTAATCGCCGATACGCGCTATTAATTCATCAATATCTTGATCTGGCGAGGTATAAGGCGGCCATGTTTGTAAGCGTTTGAAAGAGGAGATTCTCTTGAATCCAGTGACACCTCACATTCCATGAACTACATTTCCCTCTGGACAGGAAATGCATGCGTAAAAGGTGAAAGGTTGGCATCTTTGCGCACGTCGGGCGCATGCACATACTGGCCTGGGGCACACACGCTACGGCAGAGTAGAGCAGAGTGCTAGACATCGCTGTGCCGGTTATAGTTATATTTCCCGACTTTACTCGTAGTTTTAAGTCATTTTAGAGAATTTTAGTGAGTAACAGTGAGTGACAGTGTATTTTCCCGACTGTTACTGGTAAGCTTTGTGAAGTGTTAGCTGTTAGCCGCGTGCTAGCGTGTAAACAACAGAGACAGCTGAATGTTCAACATCTGACTGAGATCTGACTGTGGATATGAACTCAAAACAGGATGAACATCTACCCAGTAAGTTGTTGTATCTTACTGATATCTTTTTTACAAACTAATAGTAACAATAATACTACATTTTATACTATACACATGCAAACACTGTTGACTATAGTAGTATTTTTTCAGTCTCATTTCTCATTGTATTGTTATTTTTACACATAAGTAGATAAGTTTATAATTAATCAATGATTGTTTGAGGATTTATTCACTTTCTCTGTCAAAAATAAATAACATTCTATCATTTCATGAGAAGGAAAAAGTCTCAAATCATGATTGTCTTCATTTTTCCTAGGTAGGAGGATGACACACACAAATAAAAGTGCTTTTTGCAGAAACACATGGACCAGTTCAGTCTGCTGCCAGCCCCCCCAACCTAATGATAAACCAGCCCCCACCTGATGATAACACATGGACATGTTTGGACTTTATTGCAATTGTTTGTGTTTTGAATGTTTGTATTAGTTATTTTGTTCAGTAAATTTGCACTAATTTTGATATTTATATTTATTCTAATTGAATTTATCATATATTTTTGCACATATGTTCAACTTTATATTAGATTTTTACTGAAGTGTATTATTATTATTATTATTATTATTGATATATTATTATATTGTTTGGAGTAAATTCTTAATAAAACTACTCTATTTGGAGACAAAATAATCCATGTTTATATGGTTTTATTCATTTTAGTTGTGCACAAAGGTAGAAGTTGATGAAACACAAGGTACATTTCATTTCTAAAAGCTCTAGTAGACAGTAATAGACTTCTGTAATGGATATGAGTTGTATTTTCCAGACAGATTTTACTGGAAAATTAAAATAATGTATTTGGAACAGTTTGGCACAACAGTGTGCCAAACTGTTCCAAATGCACTGTCCGCCTGGTGTTATCTGTACTTAAACCTTTCTGGAGGCTTTGTCCTTTGCTCTAATTCTATCAACTTTTGTTCCTGTGTTGGAAAGGAGTTACTGAAGGTGATCAATAGTGTCTATATTCATGGAATCATTGTTAGCAGGGTGTTTTCTTTTGTCAAAAAAATAATAAATTCAGGCGAGACCAAAAAATTCTACTTTATCTTTTAGTTTATTCCAGTTTATTCCGTCATAGTAGTAGCTACACTATTTTAGACAATGGGAATACATTCTGTGAAGCCTGTAGATGTCCATAGATACAAAGAACATCCATATAAACCTTAGGATTGTGGAGCAATTCTTCATTTACTTTGGGTATGTTTTTTTAGGCGTTTTTCTCTGAAAATAGGCTCAGGGTGGAAGAGGTTAAATTATAGTCATTTTTCCAAGGCTGGAACATCTTCTGCAAACAGTAGGGGAGCATTAAGAGTATTAAGGTCCATAATGTCATGTAGTTTTACAGCTTTTAATTTTATAAATAGGGAATTTGTTGGCGCCAAATGCTGTGCTTGAGTAACCTTCTTTTGCAGTAAGAATATAGATTTGTAAGAATATTGATTTTCGCCCATATTATTGTGCAGTAGTTTCAATAATAAGGTGCTTCAGGAAATATAGCAAACATGCAGAATTTAGGAAGTACTGCGACGATGTGCACAGATAATATAGACGTCCATTGTGCGGTTAGAGAAATAAAAGACACAGTCAAGCAGGACTCATTAAAGACTGAACCAGTTAAAAAGTGGATTACTTACATGGAAAGAAATCTATGATGGATGAACTGCAATGACCTGTGACTGTTTAAGGATGCGTGTACATATAGAGGATCATTAATGTTCCTTAGACCTTGGAACGCCTTGTACGTATAATAATGAATGGACGACGGTACTGTGAATAATGACGACTGGATGATTTTGATGTCCTGCAGCTTTGACTAATGCTGTCATGGTAACGGCGGCAAGTCTCACACGCATGACACAGATATAGGACATTTTTCTGGTAATAAACCACATATAAATCACTCAAACATTATGTAATAGTCATGTTAAAGTCACCTTAATGTCATTCATGTTAGAGCTGCGCAATATATTGTTTGAACGTCGACATCAGAATCCTTTTTATTGTCGTCGTCCCATTGAGCACAACGAAATTTAAAATAGAGAAACTCTTGTTAAAACAGTGCGACATTCAGAAAAAAAAAATTAGTGCAAGAAACATAATTTAAAAAACAATTGCAATGTATGTGTGCGCAATAATCATATCGCAGGTCCTGCAATCATTTTTATTTTATTTTTGTATTTTGTTTTGTATTTGTATATATATATATATATATATATATATATATATATATATATATATATATATATATATATATATATATATATATATATACTGTATATATACTGTATATATTTTACATTTATTTATTTTTCTTCATTTACTTTCATTTATTATTTATTTATAGTTATTTTTTAATGTATTTGTCTTTTCTATTTCTTTCTTTTTTTTATTTATTGAATTTTTTTGTTGAATTTTCCTTTATTTTTTTTTTATTTGGAGATCATGTATGAAAATAACACTATAGAAATAAACTTGCACTTGTTATATTTGGCTTCTGTAGATCCCCTCTGTTTTTACACATGCACAGATGTACAAGAACCAAATAAATCTCATTAACCTGTATACATGCACAAAGACATCAGATGTATTAATCCAGTTTGTCATAATCACATTACTGCTCTTATCCGATAAAGCATATTACATTATCCTGTGTACATGATCAGCTTTAATTTAATAACTCCAGAAATGGGATAATGGTCGGAATATTAGTGTGCATACAAATGAGCTCAGTGTCATAGAGATCTAACGTGTGTTACTGTTTAGTGTATGTTGACCATATCCTGTCTTTAGTGATTTGACTGATGATAAATTGTTAAAATAATATTAAGAGGCGACTCCGATTGGCTCAGAATGTGTGAAGGAACACTCCCCCCTCCCCTCTTGCTGTGTGTTTACCTTTACCAGAGTAACATCCTGCTAGTTTTTGTGCCATTGCTTCTTTTGAGAACGTGCAGGAAAAAAAAGGCTTTATTTCCACACAGAGCACATGATCCAGTTTAATCCACCAGTTTTTTCCAGTTTGTGCAGCAGCTACTGTGGCACCGTTTTCTCTCGTAGATGCTAATGCTAATGCTACTTAAGATTCGCTGCAATGAAAGACGGGTTTAACCCCACGTGGGTGACGCTTAAGTCCATCTGACATCAGATGGACCGGCTTTTTCTGGGTCCCTCGTTCCTGTTGTTGTTTTCTGTGAATGTGGTCTGCAGCCAGTGGAGGCAGCATGTGTTGGTAAGTCTGGGTGACCCATCAGATTCCAAAAGGAGCGTGGAAAAATGACACCTTTAAACAAAAAAACTGCATTAAAAATATTTTATTTCATATTTTTCTAAAATTTGCTTCAAAGCTTTCAGTTCAGTTCTTTTTATTTGAGCAGTTCATCATAAAAATAATAATAATAATAAAATAAATAAAAAAATATATTAAAAAAATAAATAAAATACAGAACAAGCACATATTGTCCAGCTGAGTGGACATTTTGTAATTCCATAAAAAAATAGGTTCATTTAAAATATTTAAACCTCATTGCTTTTTCATGCCTAATGAGAAATAAAAAAATCTTGACTAACATTCTCATAATTCATACCTCAAAGGGTTAAGTGTGTCCATCCATCCACTGTTTTTGATCCAAACTCATGTATCAACAGGTATCAAACATTTTATATTGGTGAATAATGTTGGTCACCAGTGGCTGTTTGGGACTTAATGGGTTAAAGTTAGTGAAAAAAAACAGTGTCCATAATTCTCTTGTCAGTGATGTAGCACATCTGTGTCCCCTGGAGTTACACAGCATCAGTGCTGTCACACACTGAAAAGATCCCATTTCAGATGACATCCCGACAAACAGATGGAAGTATAATCATCAGCAATTGTCGCATTGACATCAGCTTTAAGTCGTCTGACAGACTTTAGTGCCTGGGAAAGAAAAAAAAAAAAAATAAAAAATAAAAAAAATAAAAAAATATATATATATATATATATATATATATATATATATAGTATATGAATTACCGTGCTAGCTAAATGAAACATCAATAACAGATTGTCAGTGAACCTCAGTGCAGCTGTGAAGTGACAACCTGTGGGAAACATAGAAGTGAAATTGACTCTCCTCTTTCTCCTTCCTTTACTCACTCTCTTATCCCGTCTCCTTCTCACATCCCTCTCTCTCTCACCTGTCAGTCATTCAGTCGCCTCCGTATCGGTTAAGTGACATTTTATTGACGCTTCTGCCGAAACCCCCTCCAACCCCGCCACCCCCCCCACCCACCCCCCCACACTTCCCTTTATACCTCCCGCTTCTTGTCTTTTATAAAAGTGCAAAAGTCATGGCTTCTCTTTGATTGGATGTGCATTTTAGGGAAGAGTGTGAAACGGACGGAAAAAGACCATGTAGCGATAGACGGAATGGAGACCAAGGAGATGAATTTACATCCCGTTCTTTGGCTTGTGTGGGTGTGACATTGTCTTTGGCAGGACAACCATAGCACTTCACTCCGACAGCCAAGTTTAAGGCGTCCATCACACACACACACACATAGTAAGAAATGGATTGTAATGGGGATAAAAATAACACATTTGCCCAGTTGTCATATGGCTGTGGGTGTCAAGAGGGTTCAGGGTGACTGTAATGGCTGAAATTCTTAATAAATTGAATTAATCCCACCCTTTATTAAGGTCATTCTAGAACTGGCGAGGGATTATGTGCACGCATTCTTCTCATGCATGAACACAACTGCTGTAGGATAATGTTTGAGAAATGTAACAATTGGGGACGTCTCTTCCATCTGTTCAGGATGTTGAAGACGATCGTTGATCGTTGTCTCAGTAGAGTCCGTAAAATCATCAGTGACCCCACCCACCCACAACATGAACTGTTCTTCCTGCTCCCCCTCAGGGAGGACATTCTGGAGCATCAGAACCAGAACAACAAGGTTCTGGAACAGTTTTATTGCACACTACATAAGCTCAAAGTAAATTTTTTTATGTATATGTCTGCAGAGTGGGTGTCTATAGATGTGTATTAAAGTGTGTGTGGTGGTAGAGAGGTGTACATATTAGAGTTTTAGTATAGTTTTAAGTATTTATTGGACTGTTTTTATTTTTTATTGGATTGTTTTATTTTTTATTGGACTGTTTTTGTTTTTTAATTCGAATTTTATGATTGATTCGTATATCCGATGGCGAGCTTCTGCATCGAAATTTCACTGAATGTGAACTATGGTGGATATTTGTGACAATAAAGTGGTTATTTTATTCTATTCTATTCTAATTATCCTTTGACTGGGTGACGATTTCATTCCAATTAAAGCTGCACAATATATTGTCATTGCTACGTACTGTTATATCAAGTCCTGATCCGATACTCTCTCTCTCTTGTCTCCTCACTAGGGTCACAGGGGTCACTGGAGGTCTATGAGTCTCCAGTTCATCTCAGGGCTGAACATATATAGACAAACAATCACTCTCACATTCACACCTATGGAAAATTTAGATTAACCAATTAACCTATCAGTGCATGTGTTTGGATAGTGGGAGGAAACTGGAGAAAACTGATTAAAAAAAAAAAAAAAAAAAAAAAAAGGCGAACAAGTATACAGATGTTTTTGGTGCACCTTTGGAGCCTGTTAATGTCCAAATTGGGTCATATCTGATGGCCATGAAAAGATGACAAATATATGACATATATTTCTCTTCAGTTCAATTTATTTCAAATATGTAGCAAATAGAATAATCCCACTCTGTCTCCACGAGTGAAAACAAGACAAAAAACACAAACCAAAACAATAAAACAAAAAAGAACATGTACATGAAAAACTAAACAAAACGTGGTTTAGTTTGCATTTTCAAAAAGCAGTGGGAGGATGTAAAACTTATTTTAATTCCACCCCTTCTCCACAAAACAGTCTATGGTTTAATATATGAACAAATCAAGTCCTTTGAATCAATTCACCTCAATTATCATCTTCACATGTACCTAATGTGACAGACTAACCAAGTAAAAAAATGAATAAATTCATTCATACAGACAAAAAATATCGAGGATTCATGGATCAACAGGTATTAAAGGTGTCATTTCATGGTTATTTCTTAATATTGCTGTGTTCTCTATTGCTATTAAATGCATTGCGTGTTGGTTCTATTTCTTTCAATAAACATCTGGATTGCTATGGTTCTAGCTGTTTTTTCACAGCAGAAAAATGACTTGAGGTCGTTCCTCATACATGTCCATGATGTGGTGATGAGACATCTCTGATTGGCTCAGAATGCATGAAGGAAAACTCCCCCCTCCCTTCTGGCTCTGTGTGTGTTTACCTTCCCAGAGTAACATCCAGCTAGGTTTCATGCTGTCACATGCAGGGGAAAAAAACAAGGCTTTATTTCCACAGAGAGCACATGAACCAGTTTGATCCGCCATTTTTTTTCAAGTTTGTGCAGCAGCTACTGTGGCGCCGTCTTCTGTTATAGATGCTAATGCTAATGCTACTTCAGATTCACTGCAATAGGGGACGGGCTTAACCCCACGTGGGTGTTGCTCGTTTGTCTGTGTGGTTTTCTATGAATGGTAAATACAGCCAGAGGAGGTGACGCACCACACAGCAAACGCAGCATGTGGTGGTAACTCGGGGTGACCCATCAGATTCT
Organism: Siphamia tubifer; assembly: GCA_020466265.1. Classification (NCBI taxonomy): domain Eukaryota; kingdom Metazoa; phylum Chordata; class Actinopteri; order Kurtiformes; family Apogonidae; genus Siphamia; species Siphamia tubifer. The sequence goes on along the minus strand of CM035800.1, from coordinate 11,233,722 downwards.
AAAAGGAGCGTGGAAAAGTGGTTTTCAGCGGAAAGACATGAATTTGGTCACCAAATCGCAAAAATGGAGAATTAAAAATGGAATGTCAAAGAGAGGAATCAGGAATAGTCACAAAAAAGTTAACACTTCAACTACTTAAACTTTATGATCTGTACCATTTAACACATTATCATTTATCACTATTTTTGCAATTTTTGGCTATTCGGCCAAATTTGGAGCTATATTGTGGAGCAACCAAGGTAGATGGCGCCAATCTGAGAATAGATTCTGATCAGAGCCTCTTAGCGGTTAAGCAGTAATACGTCCATATGCTCTTATGTCCAAACTGTGTGTGTTTTAGTTGTTTTTGTATCGTAGCGTTGTTACCAAACAGTGATGTGCAGAGGTGGAGCTAATGCTAAAGGTCAGAGTCAGTGTCATACTATGTGTGTTGAGTAACACATGGCCTGGTGTGTGGTCTGGGGCTTAATTTGAGATTAACGCTCAGGATATTACGGATTAACACACTCCATGCTTGACCTTCTGTGTTCAGTCAGCCAGAAAGGGATGGATGAGCTTTTATCTCTGAATAGTTACAGTGACTAATCTGGAATGGCAGCAAAACACATGGTATCGCACTGACATCAAAAAGCAACCATGCACTTGTATTTTACGCCAAATTTATTATGACTTAATTCCATCTGTAATGCATACATTGAGGCAGGGCTGGGTGTGGTCAATGTGGTGCCCTAGGCAAGCACCCTTCTTTCCTTTTTCTGGAATTAGAAATTATCATCTGTCAAAATTATGCGACAAATAGGCAAAATTATGTGATAAAAAGCCAAAATTGTGACAAAAAAAATCCAAATTATAAAATAAAAATCCAAAATTATGAGATCAAAATTCTAAATGATGCAATAAAAAGTCAAAATTATGCAATAAAAGGTCAAGATTAATGTATTAATTAAAGATTAATGTATTCTCTATTTACCGCAATGTAAAATTTGACAGTGATCCAGAATCCAGGATCTCTTCCGGATCACCACCAAAATCGAATCATGTCCACATCTGCCCATTAAATGGTAAATGGTAAATGGACTGCATTTATATAGCGCTTTTCCACCTTCATGGTGCTCAAAGCGCTTTACATTAGCCTCTCATTCACACACACATTCATACACCAGTAGGTTTCTAAGGTCAAAGGTCAGTCCTACTGGGGGCCTAAGTCAGGGTTTAGTGTCTTGCCCAAGGACACTTCAACATGTGGACAGCCAGAGCCGGGACGCGAACCGCCAACCTCTCGGTCATTGGGCGACCCACTCTACCAACTGAACCACAGCCGCCCATTACCAACCTACTCTGAAAATGTCATCAAAATCTGTCCATAACTTTTTGAGTTATTTTACTAACTAACAGACAGACAGACAAACTCTGGCAAAAACATAACCTCCTTGTCAGAGGTAATTATGCATAAATAGGGGGTGTGTCCTTTTGATTGACAGGTGCTAGTGTTACCACTGGTGGGTAGCTCCTGGAAAAGCCCCGTCCTTAAATTAAACCACTGCAGCCATTTGGTTTTTACTGAACTGGACCTGTTGGTTGTGTTTGTTGTGTTCATGTCAGTTCGGTTTGGGGTATTTTTCATGGTTTTCATGGTTTTCATAGATTAAAAAAATAAAATAAAACAATTAGTTGCTTTGCCATGAAGTGCGATTGCTTGGATTATTGTATTTTCTATTAATTTTCATATATATATATATATATATATATTTTAATACAGAGGATGTGTCGCTTTAAAGTGTGAATACTTGGATTGTATTTGGCCGTGCGTCTCTCATGTCCAACTCTGCTGTCGACCGAAGGCCAACTGCCAGCTGCCCCCATACTTCACTGTCCTCATCCATAATTGATGTGTCTCATTAAAAGTTGATTGTGGAAACACTTCAGCATTCTGACATTCCTTGTGATCTGCTATTTAGTCTCCCTCAGCACTTTGGAAGAGCGAAAGGGCCCCCTTCAGTCATGCATGTACGAGAAAAAAAAAAAAAAACTGAAAGAAAAGAAACACAACAAAAACACGAGGTTAAAGGAAGAGACGTCGACTAACGTGTGAGGCGAAAGAAAATATTCTGATACTTCTGAGTGCAAATGACGCCAGTTGGTATTTGAGAGCAGGGTAAACAAACAACCGGAGATGGTTCATTAAACTTTGAACACGATGCTCAAGTTTTTCTTTTGTGTTTTTTCTTCTAACAAGCGTTTTGTGTTTCAAAGTTTTCCAGGATTTGACAAAGGAATGTCGCTACACAAACTGCCTCATATTAGTTCAGAGGCCGCATTAAACCAAATTTGATCTGAAGTGGGCGGGATTAGTAAAATATTAACATATTATATAAATCAGGGGTGTCAAACATACGGCCCGGGAGCCAAATCCGGCCCCTGAAAGGGTCCAGTTTGGCCCTTGGGACAAATTTGTGAAATCCAAAAATGAATGCATTAGTAATTTTATTTCAGGTTCCACATAAAGATCAAAATGGGTTGAATCAGTAAAATATTATCATAATAACCTATACTGTACATTTTACTCTTTGTTAATTTAAACATTTTCATGTCATTTTACTGTATTTACATTTACATCACTTCAGATTCACTGTACCATATCACTCCGCAAGTAGTTCGGCCGCTTTGAAAGTAAATATTTGCTATGTTGTAATGGCTATTTTATCCACTCTGTTAGAGTAGTAGCAGTAATAAGCTATAATAACCATAGAATAAGCAGGATAATGTATTGCCCATGTGTGACTATTGAAAAATATTTCCCTTCGGGGCAGAACAATACCCTTCCACCTTCCGCGTCGGGTTACTGTGCAGCCCTGTCGGGAAATATTTTTTGGATAGCAGTACATTATCCCTTACTTATGATAGTATTTCACTTGTGCAGCTCTAATGTGGAACCTGAAATAAAATTATCAATATATTCACTATCATTTTTGTATTTTACAAATGTATCCCAGGGCCTGGACTGGACCAGATTTTGCTCCTGGGCCGCATGTTGGACACCCCTGGCCTACACACTTACTCACACACATGCACACATTAAATGAACAGGTGGCCTCCGTGGCTTCAACCTGTCGGTGAAAGATGCTTCTTTTTCCAAGACGTGGAGGTCCCATTAATCCTGTTGAAGGCCGCCGTCGCATACACATCAGCACACACACACACACACACACACACACACACACACACATTTGACTGTTTGACTATTTCACAGTGTAAATACCAAGACTCGCCTGTTGTTTAGCCAGTGTGCGCATTGGTCGGTAGGTGCGTGTATTCGTATGCTGTGTTTTGCTGTATGCTAACGTGTGTTTAACCCTATGTTTGTTCTGCAGAGCCCCAACTGAAGGGCATCGTCACGCGGCTCTACTGCAGACACGGCTTCTACCTCCAGATGCTGCCGGATGGCACCATGGAAGGCACAAAGGACGAAAGCAGCTCCTTCTGTAAGTCTCATACACACACACACACACACACACACACACACACGGTTTGTTTGTGTGTGTGTAATTCAATACATCTGGACCATCCTCCTGCTTTCATATGTAAAGACATTAGTTTAGTTTATTTCGAAAGTGTCACAGAGAAAAGAAACAGAAATAAATAAATGACACAGCAGTCAGATTGATCATACAGTTCTATAACACATTCGAAAGGAGGTGGAAGTAAAGCTTGTAAAATGTGCAATCTCTTTTTGAATATTTTTTACATGTTTTATATTCTTATATTATACATACACAACTCTTTTTTGTATCACAGACATAACTTTACTTTTACCTTTTTATTTTCCCCTTTAAAAATGTTGCACTGAAGGAGATGATCAAATCTATCTATCTATCTATCTATCTATCTATCTATCTATCTATCTATCTATCTATCTATCTATCTATCTATCTATCTATCTATCTATCTATCTATCTATCTACCTACTTACCTACCTACCTACCTACCTATCTACTTACCTACCTACCTACCTACCTACCTACCTACCTATCTACTTACCTACCTACCTACCTACCTACCTACCTATCTACCTATCTACTTACCTATCTACTTACCTACCTACCTACCTACCTATCTACTTACCTACCTACCTACCTACCTATCTACCTACCTACCTATCTACCTACCTACCTACCTACCTACCTACCTATCTACCTATCTACTTACCTATCTACTTACCTACCTACCTACCTACCTATCTACTTACCTACCTACCTACCTACCTATCTACCTACCTACCTATCTACCTACCTACCTATCTACCTACCTATCTACTTACCTACCTATCTACTTACCTACCTACCTACCTACCTACCTATCTACTTACCTACCTATCTACTTACCTACCTATCTACTTACCTACCTACCTACCTACCTACCTATCTACCTACCTACCTATCTACCTACCTACCTATCTACCTACCTATCTACTTACCTACCTATCTACTTACCTACCTACCTACCTACCTACCTATCTACCTACCTACCTATCTACTTACCTACCTACCTACCTACCTATCTACCTACCTACCTATCTACCTACCTACCTATCTACTTACCTACCTACCTACCTACCTACCTACCTATCTACTTACCTACCTATCTACTTACCTACCTACCTACCTACCTACCTACCTATCTACTTACCTACTTACCTACCTACCTACCAACCTACCTACCTACCTACCTACCTACCTACCTACCTACCTAAAGACACTAAATGTAAAGAGCAACTAAACAATATGGATTGATTAATGATAAAAGGGGAGAAATGATAATTACTTTCATAGTAAAAATATTAATAATAATGTCAATAGTTTATTTACTAGTATTATTGTTATTGTGGCAGTTGTAGCAGTGGAGGCAGATTCAACAGCCACGACCCACGGTTCAGACCAGCCATAGGGTACACCCCCCCCCCCCAACGTCGTCTCATAGGTCTTTACAAAGTTGGTTAGAAAAAACAAACAATCACATAAATAGATAATGAAATTAATCCATAAAGACCCAAAAAATCCACTGTAACTGTTGATCAGTACATGGAAATAATAGGTGTAAAATACTGTAAATATATATACTGTAAATACTTTAAATAAATATACTGTAAATACTGTAAATATATGTAGTTACTATAGAAACATTATCTTCTACAAGATTTGTTTACCAGTAAAACTCATTGCAACTTAACCAGTAGTAGCTTTTTTCAATGACCTTCAAATTGTATGAATATAATTTTTGCACAGTGCTAAAATGTGTGCACTTTGGCAAAGGAATTACTACTTATTATTACTTTTTTAGTTATTACATTATAAGCCATTATTATGCTACCGAACACAATATTATAATACATTATTATAAATCACTCAGGAAAGGTGGGATGTAGAGTTAAATGCATTTGGAAGTTGGTTAGAGGAGTTGAATTCATGAAGTATTCAAACACACGCATAGGATTTACAGTTTAATGCATAATTTAATTGAACCCTTTGATGCATGAATTATGGGAACCTTAGTCAATATTTTTTCCTAAGTGTTTTTATTCCTCTTTAGCCATGAAAAAAAAAGCAATCTGATTAAAATATTTTTAATTAATGGAGTTATAAAAGTCCACTCAGGTGGACAACATTAAATACACGCTATGAACCAACGAAATGTGTATTTAAAAGACAATATCAGAACACTATGAAATAAAACATTGACTGCCAAAGACGTACACATATCTATCAAATCAATTTTTTATATTATATTTGTTCTCTAAATGTGGTTAATGCATGATAAACATCAATTGAATGGATGGAAAAAAAAGAAAAACTAATGTTTCTATACATGGTTTTAATGTTTATGTAGTTGTAAAACTCAATATTTTTGGGTGAAAATGTTCAAACGCTCTGGCAGTATCGAACTTACTATTCTGAAAATAGCTGACAGTTAATGAGTTAATGTAGTTTTTGTTTAAACAGTCTGATAATTACACTCTAATAACAACAAGTAGTTAATTTACAGGTAAATATATGACAGGTAAACCAAGTTACAGTAATGATATGAACTGACTGATATGGAACTAAAACAATAAAACCCATGAATATAAAAGAGAACAACTGTAGAAGAACTGTCCACTGTAGTGACCTGTATGCATTAAAGCAGGGGTGTCAAACTGTGGTCCTCGAGGGTCGGTGTCCTGCATGTTTTAGATGTTTCCCTCTTCCATTACACCATCATTATCAGTCTGATTATTAACTCTTTATGTGTCAGGGATGATGCATTCTGAATGGATGATATTGTTTAAATGTTCAGAAAAATTCAACCATTTTCCTTTTTCGTTTTGTGCATGGAAATGCTTATTTTATTTAAACATTTTTTTAAAGGCAAAATTAAAATTGCTGGGACCAAATTTCAATACTATTTTTTTTTTTTTTTTTTAGTTTAGTTTAGTTTATTTCAGTCATATATTCACTTCAAAGCAGCAAAAAGAGAGAGAACAATACAGAATTTGACTGAAAAAGGCTCAGGCATAAGCAAAGATTATTAAGTAATAAGTAATTTTCCATATTATTTGTCATTTTGTAAATATTTATTAGTTTTTGTTGCTCATTTTGTTTATTTTTCTCCATTTTGTCTTTTTAAATTTAGTATTTTTCTTTGATTTGTGTCTTACTTTGCTCATGTTACCAATTATATTGTTAGTTCTCAGGAGTTAAAGGGTTAAACTGAATCACATGGAAGAGGGAAATATCTAAAACATGCAGGACACCAGCCCTCGAGGACTGCAGTTTGACACCTGTGCATTAAATGGTTAAATAAAAAAAGCTGAGTATCACTCTTAAATAAATTAAGGAAAATGTATAATTTTCACACAAAAAAAAATAATCATAAGACAATATTATAATAAATGATTAGAAATCACTTCGGAAAAGTGGAATGTAGAGTTAAATACTTAAAGGTGGAGAAGTATTCAGAGTCAAGCATAGGATAGATCACATGATTTAAAATGTATAAATCCTATTTAAAAAAAAAAAAAAGAAAAGAAAAATATTGTTCCTTTAATTAGAGGGGTTAAATAATTTGAGAAGTGACATAGAAATAACACTAGGTTTATATTGGTTAAAGGATGCCCCCCCACCCCACCCCACCCCCCCTTGCATGCACGTGAAGACAGCCATGCCTTCTGCTTTTGTTTGATCAATCAGGCTGAAAATGTATGCACACACTTGGCGTGGTCACTGCTTTGGGTGAGCGCCAGCTAAATGGGATTTGTTCATGTTATATAATCCAACACACCAGCTTCCTGGCACAGATTAAGTTTGTCAGACACATGTTTTTAATTGTTTATCTCACGGTGGCTCTGACCTTTAAGTTCTGATCTGCATACATATTTAAGTAATCAGTCTACAGGAGGGTGGGGGGGGTGTTTGTGTTTATGCACTTAAGTAAGTGGGAATAAAACACTGGGTCTATTCACTACTATTATATCTGTGCTTTATAAGATTCAGTATATGGTAGGGCTGCATGATATTAGAAAAAAAAATGACATTGTGATTTTATTTATTTTTTTATTTTTTTAACCCTGCGATATATATTATATTATGATATGAAAAAAAATTCTCAGGAATATATATATATATATATATATATATATATATATATATATATATATATATATATATGTATATATATATAACAGCTGTGTGGTGACGATGCAAATGGTAGCTGAAATAATTAAATAAAATTCAGAATTAAAAATAAATAAAAAAAAATGTTAAATACTAAAAATAAAAAAAATTTCTAAAATAAAAATAAATGATTATAAATAAAACCTAAATTAATTAAGTAAATAAATAAAAAAATACAAATAAATGTTTAAAAAAAGAATACAAATAAATAAATACATAATAATAATAATAATAATAATAATAATAATAATAATAATAATAATAATAATAATAATAATAATAATAATAATAATAATAATAAGTAAATACAATTAAATAAATGAATAAATACATTAAAAAAGACAAATAAATAAATAAATGATAAATTAATACAAAACTAAAATAATTGTGGGACCTGCGATGTCGATGCTTAAACAATATATTGTGCAGTTCTAGTAAATGAATGAACACTGAGGATATTACAGATTAATACACTCTATGTTTGACCTTCTGTTTATGGTCAGTACAGATGAACTTTTATCTGACAGTCGTTACAGTGACTCAGGGTGGATCCTCCAGCAGCTGTCGTCAACAAAGACAGGATTAAACACTGGTGTTTTTGGATGAATTCACAGATGTCATTAGATTTATAATGAGCCTCAGTTCAACTGTTCCTGTTTGCAGACACATGCGTTAAAGATAAATAATGTATCATTATTTTTTTTCTTCAGTGACATCTTTTTTTGTTTTTTTGTTTTCTTAACCCTTTTTGGTTGTTTTTGATACTTTAGATTTTTCCTTTATATATTATATAAAGAAATATTTACTATAGTTCATCAATATCATCTGCCTTGAACTTACTATACAAACATAAATGGGCAAAAAAAAAACACAAATAAAGGAGTTTTTTTTGTTAATTAATGTATGTATTTATTAAATTATTAATTTGTATTTAATTAATTAATTTAAATTCTTATTAATTTATTTTAATTATTAATTTCATGTAATTATTTTGGCTACAAGAATCGATGACACTGAAGCATATGTTCTGTGTCCACCACTAATCTGTTTGATCTGAAAATCACAGTGTCAATTTTTTTCTAATATCGTGAAGCCTTATTGAGAGTTATATTGAAAAACTAAACAACTAAAATAAAATCCATGTAAATCTGATACTCAGTCATTTTTAGATAATATAATAATATTTGTCGATGATAGACTATTATTAGCACTCGTGCCTCACAGCAAAAAGGTCCCTGGTTCGATTCCCACACCAGACCTTTCTGTGTGGAGTTTGCATGTTCTCCTCGTGTATGTGTGGGTTTTCTCCAGTTTCCTCCCACCATCCAAACACATGCACTCATAGGTTAACTGATTAATCTAAAATTGTCCATAGGTGTGAATGTGAGAGTGATTGTTTGTCTATATATGTTCAGCCCTGAGATGAACTGGAGACTCATACAGGGTGTACCCCGCCTTCACCCATTGTAGCTGGATTAGGCCCCCAGTGACCCCTGTGACCCTAGTGAGGATAAAAAAATTATAATGGCTCACATCGCGTTGCTGTTCTATTATTAAGTGTTGGTATCTGGTCAGCTGAATTTATTGCAGCACTAATTGTTAACCATCTTGGAAACACTTTACTTGACGGCTCAGTTTATAACACATTTATAGCAGCTGTAATAAACTGCACATAAAGCATTCATGAAAGACATAACTCAACATTCATATCAAACCTTTCATGACAGAAGACAGAACGACAACAACTTTTCAAAATAAAAGTCCAACAATTGCAAAGCAGCACTGCCGACCCCAGAGGACATGCCTATGATGTCCACCACACCTCTCCATTCCCGCCCACGACCCACGCCACATGCTGTAGCGCCCGCTCCATTGCAGACCTCTACCTGGAACGGTTGAACATTACCATTATCAAAAGATAAATCATCAGCAAAGGGTCAAGTCTCCCTCATATCGATAGGGGCTCACTGATGTCCGCGAGTCGGATAAAATATTCCGGATTTTGGACGATGCGAGGTAGTGTGTAGGCACGTCTCCACCGACTCTCCGATCAAACTTACACCCGGTGAGCTGCTTCAGTGTGATATTTGACAGATGTGCACCTTCTGTCCACTCAGCCTTACCCTACAGGAGCGGACATAGACTTCCTTGCTGTCAGGGAGTTTAGGGACCATCATAAAATAAATCGACCGGCAACACAAAAAACAAAAAAAAACAAAAAAAAAACCTTTTTCTACATTAAATCAATTGTATATTCATGTCAAATATATAAATAAACACACAAATGAATGAATCAATACATAAATAAATGAATAATTAATAAGTATTCATTTAATTTAACTAGCAAATGCTTACTAAAATTACACGTTTTTGTTCAATAGTGTGTGGGTCATGTGACCTCTGGACTCCAATAGGCCTTTAATTTATAGCCCTGGTCTGGGCACAAAAAAACACACCTCATATCTTTAATTTCTATCACTTCGTTGATTTTCTAGCATTTTCTTTTTACTCATGAATTACACAATTTGGAAAGGGGGTGCGGGTGGTTTGAAGGGTCGATAAGCATTTCCCTGAAATTACTTTTTGGAACTTGGGATGTCTGTATTATTAAACAAGTTTGCACTGGACTAGCATGTTGACTCAGATGTGATGTGATGGTAAAGCTACTTTGCAATGATTGGACTTTTATTTTGAAAAGTTGTCATCATTATGTCTTCCACATTTATGAAAGGTTTGGTATGAATGCTATGAATGTGAACCCATTAAATAAAGTGTTGCCACCATGTTAATAAACTCCATAGTCATGTGATTCTGTTCTTTTTTTTATACGTTACTAACCTTGTTTAGCTTGTGTTTGTTATTTAAAACTGATGTAGTGTACCCTCTCAACACTTCCAACCCTTTGGCACCAAAACCTGCTGACCTTTGATGCACATGCACACACACACACTACAACCATGTTAACACACACTTTACCTTCCGCAGGGGTCATCACCTGGGTGATTACTGACCACAAACATTCTATCCCACCGTCCCCCAGGGGTCTGGACTCCCTCCAAACTCTCCCGCAGATCAATATTGTATTATAGGTTATCCCTGATGTGGCTACACAGCATATTTTTCTGTCAAAACACCAGTTTAGATTGAAAACATGAAGTTAGCACAATTTTGGATTTACACTTTCTACTACGGAAGAGGGGAATAAAATCACCCTCGGACTCTCAGTTAAGACTCTCCCTGTAAAGTTTACATTTCAGTTGTTCAGTTACATTTTAAAGTATCCATAGCAACAGCGGTCTTACAGTATAGATCAGAGGTGTCAAATTATTTTAATTCAGGGGGCACATTCAGCTAAATTTGATCAGAAGTGGGCTGGACCTGGAAAATAAAAATGTAAAAATAGCTTTTATAAATAATAATCAAGCCCAAACTGTTGTCCCTGTTTTAGAGGAGGGGAAAAAAGTCAATGTATATAATTAAAATATTTGTATCTGCAAACCATCCTTTCAAACAATGTGAATAGCATGAACAAACTGAAATAAATCTATAATTTTGACATTTTTAGGCTTTAGTTTATTATATTATATTACAAATACACAAAACATTTAGTAATAGCTGGAATATTATTCAATATTATTCAAAGACACATCAGGTTGTTCATATTTATTTGGATTATTTCGATTTTTTGCAAAATTCTATTTTATTTTAGTGTATACTTGCGCACCAGAAACTAGTTCCCATTTGATTTGACATTAGTAATTAATATGAATGTTACTGCACATGGAAAGTAAAGACACAGATTAAATAAAATCAGCTGGAGTGAATCAAAGTGGACCGGGTGGTGAGTTTTACAGCCCTGGTGCCTTCAGGTCCCGGTCCGTTAACAGTGCCGGTGTACATTTGGGGTCCGATTTGTCTGGACCTGGGCTGGCCAGATGACGGTGCCACCCACAGCCCAGCCCATCTGATCAGCCAGGGCTCAGACCCCAATGTACCGGACACACACCAGGACTAAATATTCTGCATTTATATAGTTCTTTTCCACCTTCATGGTGCTCAAAGCTCTTTACATTACATGCCTCACATTCACCCATTCACACACACTCATACACCAGTAGGTTTCTACGGTTCTGTCAGTCCTACTTTCCTAAAGACACTTTGACATGTGGACAACTAGAGCTGGGACAACTCTTAGTCATTGGGCGACCCACTCTACCAACTGAGCCAGAGGTGTCTGTGAGCAGTAGGTGGGGACATAAAAAAATCCAACACGGTGAATTTTCATCCTCCTCCAACAAGAAATAGATCAGGAAAAAAGGAGAGTGAATGTTTTTTGTTCATAATTTCAGGCTCTCCTCACACATAGACAACACATATTTGTGTTGGAAAAACATTAAAAAGTTAATTTTACATGATATGTCCCCTTTAAAAGAGCCAATACAGACCATTAAGAACAAAGGTATGTAAACTTATGATCAGGGTCATTTTGATAGTTTCTGTTTTAAAAGACCAAACACCTATTTAATAATAATAATAATAATAATAATAATAATAATAATAATAATAATAATAATAATAATAATAATAATAATAATAATAATAACAATAATAATAATAATAATAATAATAATAATAATAATAATAATAATAATAATAATAATAATAATAATAATAAATCAGTCTCACCTAAAGCTTTTTGAATTTTCATTCTATCTATCTATCTATCTATCTATCTATCTATCTATCTATCTATCTATCTATCTATCTATCTATCTATCTATCTATCTATCTATCTATCTATCTATCTATCTATCTATCTATCTATCTATCAATCCATCCATCCATCCATCCATCCATCCATCCATCCATCCATCCATCCATCCATCCACCCACCCACCCAC
>CM035800.1:11208615-11218615 GCA_020466265.1 Siphamia tubifer | reverse complement strand
GATCCAGACCTATGAAGCAGAATTGATGACCTCTAGAGTTCAGGAGGGGTCACAGATTAAACAAGAGGCCAGGTTACATTCCAGACCTCTTCCTTTCACCTTTTCCTCCCATGATGCCTGGCTTTTACAGGAGGCGCTTTCATCTTCAGGTTCTACCCGCACAGAAACATATAAGGAAGGCCGTGGATATTGAAAGGAAAGGTTGGCACAGGAATAAATGTTGGAAGCAGGTACGAAAAAAAGGCCCTGAGGGGATGTAAGGGACAAAAAAAAAAAAGAACATTACCAGAGTAGGTTTTGTATGGACTTGCAATACTTTTATCATCCTGCTACAAAAGTCTCCTCTGGGCTTCCATAAGTACGTGATAGAAGTTGTCACTGAGCTGGAACTGACTGTATATTAAAGGAAAAACCAACAAAGGGACGGAACAGCAGAGAATGAGAGGATCAGAAAGAAAAGAAGGCAGAGTAGAACACACTAGAGCTGCACTGTTGTTAGAACATCGACATCGAAATGTTATTTTATTTTATGTGGGGGTTTTTTTTTTACTTTTTAATTTATTTTATTTTATTCTTTTGATTGTTATTCATGTATTTATTTATTTATAGTTGTTTTTATTATTTATTTGTCTTATCTATTTCATTTCATTTCATTTTTAAAAAATCTTTATGTACTTATTTTTTTTTCTATTTTATTCTAATTGTATTTATTTATGTATTTTTTAATGTATTCATCATTAGTTTTTAATTAATTTGTCTTTTTTATTTAATTAATGTAATCATTTATTTTTATGTGTATTTATTTATTTTTATTTAATTGATTGATTGATTGATTGATTGATTTTTAATTTATTTATTTTTAATAAATCATTTTATTTAATTATTTCAGCTACAAGAAGGACGACAATGAAACATATGTTCTGTGTCGACCTAATGTGTTTGATCTTTTGCGTCTGCACCACACAGCTGTTATAAACTCCTAAGGATTTTTTTTCATATCGCAATGTATCGTAGGGTTAAAAAAGAAATAAATATCGCAATGTCAAGTTTTTTCTAACATCATGCAGCTCAAAAACACACCTGAGGAAACTGAGCCAGCGAAACACGGAGGTAGATGCAGGAAGTGAGGAAGAAGGGAGTGATGGGAGGAGGATGAGGAGGAGGAGGAGGAAGATGAGCAGCTGGCACACAGATGATGGATCCTCAATCACTGTGTCTCCCCCCTCTGGTGGGAGGTCAGAGGAGCTGCTACACCCTCCCCTCTCCTTTCCTGTTCTTGGCGTTTCCAGGCTGTTATGTAATAAAGCTGAGAGAGAAATGAATGCAGGGAAATGGACGAGGGAGTGAAGATTTATTATGTTTTTATTGGGGAACTGTGTGTTTTTGAAAGATTTAGCCACTTTAGCAGGCAGTAAGTCATGTGTTTCTTTGACTGTTTATGTAATCTGATACTGTTTGACTTGTTTTTATATTAGTCACTTCATATTTTCTCTAGAAATTGATTCATGTGTTCAGTTTCAACTGCACTCCAAGTATAATGTTGGAAAGATTTCATATGATTGCAGTTTATTTCTAATTATTCTGTATAATTTTGGTAAGCATGCGTAATATCTCAACATCCCTGGAGTATAAATACATTTTATATGAAGATTTTTTTTCACATGTTGTTTTTAAATCATATTTAACCTTCTTTAACCCTTTAAACTTCCAAGGGTCCACATATAGTCGCTGAAAAATGTTAATCAAACCACCCTGTCACATTATCTAATGTAGTTTGACAACAGCCTTTATGTCTCATAATTATCCACAGAGGGACAATATTCCAACAAATACAGTCGTAGTCCAACAAAAACATCCAAAATATCCCCCAAAAATTGTCCAAATGTAGTCTAAAATACATTAAAATATCAATAAATATTCACAAATGGCTATTGCATCATTTAACAGGACCCGCCTCCAAAATCCCAGTTTTTATTTTAATATTTTAATTTATAATATAATCAAACACCAAGTGCATGTTATCAAAATGGTTCAAGAACAACATACCACACCATCTTTATTTATAAAAATGCTTTAAAACAGACACGGCTCACACAAAGCATAAAACACAAAACAGAGAAAGGAGAACAAGGCAATAAAATAAATCTAAAAATACAATAAAAAGTGCTAAAACTACACAGATAAAAAAAATAAAGTCAAAATAAAAATGATCATACAATAAAAGAACATTCAATTGACTTTATTAAGAAATGTAGTCAAAATTGAATTTAACTGCATTAAAAATTAACTTAATGACAGTTACGGTGGTGCAGTGGTTAGCACTCGTGCCTCACAGCTAAAAGGTCCCTGGTTCAATTCCCACACCGGACCTTTCTATGTGGAGTTTCCATGTTCTCCTTGTGTCTGTGTGGGTTTTCTCCAGTTTCCTCCCACCATCCAAACACATGCACTAATAGGTTAAGTAGTTAATCTAAATTACCCATAGAGAGTGATTGTTTGTTTATATATGTTCAGCCCTGAGATGAACTGGAGACTCATACAGGGTGTACCCCGCCTTCACCCATTGTAGCTGGATTAGGCCCCCAGTGACCCCCATGACCCTAGTGAGGATAAAGCGGGTTCAGATGACGGGATTAATTAATTAAATTCAACTCATTTAAATGTAATAGTTTTTTTTATATATATATATATAATTGTATATATTGACCTTGAAAAATAGGTTGATAATCTCAATGGGACTTTCCTACTTAAAAAATAAAAAATAAAAAAATAAAAAATCTTAATAATAGATTGATCCGCGTTGACAGCTCTAGTTGTTTTAACACAATTATTTTAGTAACCACAGGTGCCTTTTTTTCCCCCAGCCATAAAAACAATGGTATTTTTTTTATAAATTTTTTACAGTGCGTGGTTATGTACTATGATGCAACAGGTGTTAGAAATATTGCGACGCTGTTCCGTAAATTTAATACGGCGATTTTTGAAACAATATCAAACAAAATGGAGTACGCCTGCGGGGTGGGTAAAACGCCGCTTGTGTTAATACAGTTTTAATAAACACGTTCTTCTTCAGTCTCTCCATTCACACACTTGTCATTGGTGTTGTAAAAAATGAGGCTTAAAGACTCAATAGTAGATTAAATGACTTGTAGCGCCGCTTCACGCCTGATTTCCCTGGTGGTCGATGACTCTGATGACAAGACAACTAAACCTTCACAATCCTGTTATTTAACTTCCACCTCTTCCCTCAGGCGTTTCCGTTTCTCTCTGCTTTTATCTGTCCTCCTTTCAGCCCATTTGTCTTTCTTCTCTTTTTCTCTCTCTCTCTCTTCTCCCTGGTGCTTTTCATCTTTTTTTTTTTTTTTTTTTTTTTTTTTTTACACCCTCCCTTGTCTTGAATTAACAACTTTTTCCTTATCTCAAACTGTTTTTGTTTTTTTTCTCTGTCTCACCATTTGTCCTCCTTATTTGTTCCCTTTCAATTCCCTGGTTCCTCGCTGTCGTTCTCTCCATCCTCTGTAACCAATACTTTTCCATCTGCATCAATTCATCTTTGTCCTATTTTCGCCTTCAGCCTTGTCTGTCTGTCACTTCATCACTCTTTTCTTCTCGTCTCACGTCTCTTTCCTTTGGTATTCCGCATGCTCTTTTTACCTCTTTTTTTTTTTGTCTTTGCTTTCCATGTTTGCACCCCCCCCCCCTCCCTCCCTCCCTCCTTCCCTCCCTCCCTCCCTCTCATCACACACTGAGCAAAGTTTCCCCCTCATCTGCTTCTTCTCGTCATTCAAACCTTATCGAGCACTGGGGAAAGTTAGACGACAGCAAATGGACGAAAAGAGAGGAAGCAGAAAGATAAGCAAGTCAAAAAATTTTTTTTCCCTCCAACAGTGGGAGATAGTAATTACAAAGGATAAAAGTCAGAAAAATCAAGCTCTTCCTTATGGCTTTTCCCATGTATGCACTCAGAGTCAACAGCAGCTTCACACTTTCATCTCTCTGTGCTTCTTCTTAGCTCATTTTTTTCCCCGTCTTTGTCAAACTCTCTTCATATTCTGCTTTTTATTTCTTCTTCTTCTTCTTCTTCTTCTTCCCCAGGAAACACAAATCAGAATTTAGAAATAGGCCAAATCCAGTGACAATCACTCCGACAGCTGCCCCTCCCCCCCCAACCAATCATCACTTGCTCAGCACATTTATTCTCTCTAATCTGTCTTTTATGCATTTTTTAATCTTCTAACTATTTTATATTAGTTTCTTTTCCTTTTTCTTTGACTCCATATCCCTTTTAGTTTTGTCTTCTGTCACACGTTAACCACATTCTACATGTCCTCAGAAGTTTAGAACTACATGTATAGGTGCACAACAATGGCCGGGGGGCAGCCATGGCTCAGTTGGGAGAGCGGGTCGTCTATTGACCGAAGGGTTGGCGGTTCGATTCCTAGTCAGTCCGTTGTGTCCTTGGGCAAGACACTTTACCTTCCTTGCCTCCATGGTCACTCACACTGGTGTATGAATGTTCGGTGGTGGTCAGAGGGGCCGTAGACGCGAAATGGCAGCCACGCTTCTTTCAGTCTGCCCCAGGGCAACTGTGGCTACATATGTAGTTTACCACCACCAGAGGGAGCATGTGAGAGCGAATGAATAATGGATCAATAATGTAAAGCGCTTTGGGTGCCTTGAAAAGCGCTATAGAAATCTAATCATTATTATTATTAATATTATTACAAACCCCGTCCTCTGGCACATATTTTACCCAATTTGCTCTTTTTCTTACAGCAAAAACACATTTTTAGTGACTGTGACCTTTGACCTACATTCACCAAAATGTAATGGGATCTATTCTGGACCACCTTGCACATTTCCTGGAAACTTCATGGAAATTGTTCCAGTAGTTGTTGTGTAAACCTCTGTTTAGAGATGAACAAACAAACAAACAAACAGACAGACTCATTATTATTATTATTATTATTATTATTATTATTATTATTATTATTATTATTATTATTATTATTATTATTATTATTATTATTATTATTATTTATAATTATACCCCTCAATAAAGGGACATAATTTATTTTGTTAATAACAACAGTGCCAATGATTGAGGAATAAAAATCTTCTTCTTCTTCTTATGCTCTTGCAAAGCGTACAGCTGTTCAGGATAAGAGTGCGAGCTATTTCCAAACGCTGGCGATTACGTTCCAGCTCCACCGCCACAGCTAAGGCAACTCTACATTGTTGCAGATCATCTTCCGCAATGTCCAGCCATCTGGTGCACGGCTTTCCTCGAGGTCTTCTCCACTCAGCTGCTTTTGAATCGAAATTCAGAATAGCTCTTGTGGGGTTGTATAGGGGACGGTGGAGAACATGACCGTAACAGCTGATGCGGCGTTTTTAAACCAGGAAAGAGGCTCCGGGCTGGTTTGTACGGGTTCTAAGCTCTGGGTTGGTAATTCGCTGGGATGTTCTCTATAGTTCCTACTATTGAAGCTTCAACCCTTGTGGACAGGGTTGTATTCAAAGGCCATGTTTCAGTACCATACAATGGAGAGTACGCTCGTCTTATATATTCTCATCTTCGTCCTTAGAGATGGTGTTGTGTCGCCAGAGTGGCCGTAAGGCAGAGGCTGTCCTGCGGAGGATCTCTGCCCTGACGTCTCCATATTATACTATAAAATAGTATTATTAATTGACCCATAAAGACCCAGTGCTACTTTTCTGTCAGTTCCCAAATTTATGTTTCTCTATATTTAACATTTCTTAAGCTATTTATCACTGTTTATTATAATATTATCCTCTGTATTATGTGTTTTTAAGTGAAAAGCATGTGTTTTCCAAACATTTAACTTGATTTGCCCTATCTCTTATCATTGCAAAGACACATTATTGGGGACTGTGACTTTGACCTTTGACCTGCATTCACCAAAATGTAATGGGATCTATTCTGGATGACCTTAGACCTGTCCTGAAAATTTAATTAAGCAGTTTTTGCAAAAAACCTGCTTAAATACAAAGAAACAAAGAAACACACTCGAAAAAAAGTTCTAGAACCACTGTCTTAGGGTAAATGTCACAGAACAAGACATAGTTTAGTTAACCTAGTTTAACAACCGTAACATTTCTCATTACTCACTGGTTGACTGTTTGTTAACACCGCGAAGAAAAGCTGTTTACATTACTGGTGAACTGAGGTGCGCTTCGTTTACATATGCTGTTTGTGCCGCCCGGGCGGGTAAACAGTTTAAACCATAGATATTGTAACAGCCCCGAAATGTTATTGATGTTTGTTTGGCGTGATTGTGACCGACAGTAACTGTTTATCCTGAAATAAAAAGTAGGTGAGACCAACTCTGCGTCCATTTCCTGGATCCAGTAACGATACAATATATAAACTCAGGAAAAAGTGGAGGGTATGAAATCATCTGGTTGGAGACGTGGGGGTGTCGCAACACCCCCATCCCCCACGGGTGCGGCGCCCATGAATCCATACATAAGACGCACTGGATTATAAAGCACAATGCCATTTTTTTTTTATAAAACTAAAGTCTTTTAAGTCTGCCTTATAGTCAGGAAAATACGATACTCTACCTCGATATTTTATTTATTCATTATAACCCAGTCATTTACCCAGTTTTTACAGTTTTTATAGTTTATGAAAGTGGGGCCAGTTAGGTACAGAAAGGAGACAAACTCTTAAATCAATCACCCTCCAGTGACAGTGAGTTTATTTTGGGTGCTTATGCAAGTTTGGTGTCACAATTATCCAGTCAGCTCAAACGGAAAATACAGAGAAAGGACGAGTGTCTGCGGAGAAGTTCAACTCTGCGTGACACGTTCCAAAATCAACATAATCCTCTTCATTTTTCCAATGGAGAGCGACTGGGCTGCACAGTAACACCACCACCACAGAGCAGCAGTGCAGCATGCAGGCCTGCAGATGCCCTCTGCACAGCTTAACTCTGTGTCCTGCTCGCACCCCCCCCCCTCCCCCTTCCTCCCCCCTCATCCCCCCTCCCAGCTCACATTTCTCCTTGTTTATTTATTGTGTAGATGATCTCAAGCCTCAAATTGACTTGTGGGATTGATTTGGCAACACCCTCCCTCGCTCTCCTTCATTTCCATGCCTCTCTCTCTCTCTCTCTCTCTCTCTCTCCCTCTCCTCTCTCTCTCTCTCTCTCTCTTTTCTCTCTCTCTCTTCCCTCTCTCTCTCTCTCTCTCTCTCTCTCTCTCTCTCTCTCTCCTCCTCTCTCTCTCTCTCTCTCTCCTTCTCATAGGACTTTTGATTAATCTCAATGCTCCTCTGTGAGATGCAGAGAGGGGAGTAAAAGGATGGAAGGCTGGAGAAAGTGAAAGAGGAAAAGGACGTCTCTGTGTTGTTCAGACAGTGCAGAAAGTTGTGTGATCCGTGTAATGGCAAAAGCCAGCGTTTGACTGAGGGAGAAAAAAAAAGAAAAAAAAAGAAAAGCATTCTCAGAAATAAATCCAGAAACAGAAGAGGGAGTGGGGTGGTTGAAAAGGAAACAAAGATGATAGAAAGTAGAGCTGCATGATATTAGAAAAAATTGACATTGCGATTTTTTTTTAAACTGTCCCTCCAGGATTTCGCGGGCTTCTTCTTTTTTTTTTTTTTAAATTTCAGTTACAAAATTACAACACCATAATTTAATTCTGTGCTTTCAGTTAACAAATGTACACACACACACACACACACATATATATATATATATATATATATATATATATGTATACAGCACATACACTATACATCTTTATAGAAACCAAAATATGTATATATACATTATATATATAATAAAAACAAATTATTATTATTTTTTTAGATTTATTCATCATAAAATGTCTGATGTTGCATGAGCTTTTATGGAAAAATTGCAGTGAAAGTTCCAGCGCTTTTTAGGGTTTTGTTGCAGGAGGAAGTGAAAGTTGTGATAAATAGTAATAAATATAACAAATAATAAATGTTGTAATATTTCAAATGTTTAGTTATTGAAACATTCATTCAAAGTCTACTGTGATTGGTTAAAATTGCAACATCATGCTGATTGAATCCCATTTCAGATCAAAATTAGCTGAATGTCGCCCCTTAACTGAAATGAGTCTGACACCCTGGTTTACAATGGGGACCTCTGACACCATGGGACCAAAATTCAGGTCCCAATGAGGGGTAAATATAACGAAAGGTGAAATCTGTGTGAGGTATGCACATTTGGCAATGATGTCCCCTATAAACACATTAACCCCCCTATAAACATTAACTTTTTTTCTTGGAAGTCCCATAAAGCATGGGCGGAAACATGTATGAAGCAAAACATGTATTTTTCAAAGGTGTATAGTTTAAAATAAAAAAAAAAATAAAACACTTTTTTTCATTATTATTACTATTTTTTAATTTAATTACATTTTATTGTTTCCTTTGACTTTTTTAAATTTAAAAAATAGTATTCATTTTTTTAAGATGTGTTTTGTTTGGTTTTTTTTACCATTTTTTAAATGTTTTATTATTTTCATTTCATTTTTAATTTATTTTCATTATTTTTCATCCTTTTTAATTGAAAAAAACAAATGTATTTATTAAAAAAAAAACCAATGACTTCTCTACCTCGTGATGATTACAACCTTGGTCTCATGAGACATGGAAACCAGTGTGTGTGTGTGTGTGTGTGTGTGTGTGTGTGTGTGTTCTATCCTGCTCTATTTGTCATACGGGCCGTGTCTTTGGTGACACCTTGTTCATTTGCGAAACCGACTGTTTGAGATGCAGGAATCGATCGAGCAATAGAAGCAGGGGCCCCGAAGACAGAGTGAGGACGGAGGCTGAAGTCGTGTGCACAGTTTTCATTCCAGACATTTGCACTTTTATACAAGACACACATCACTATCTCAAATATTTAGTTTCATTTTTACAACAGCATAAAGCAATTGTAATCAATTGTATTTAATGAAAGATGACCATAAAACTGCATTTGGATAGACACTGTGAAAAACCAGTGAGAAGCAATAAAATAAATAAATAAATAAATAAATAAAAATCACACCTCCTTACATAACACCAACACTGTGGAGCTTGAAGAGTTTATTTATTTATTTATTTTCCTTCCATCATGGCTGTCTGTCTCCATCTGATAACTCAACTTCCATCCATTATGTTGGCACAATTTTTGATTTGGAATTGATTTGTTAATAGCAGCTAATGGCTCATGAATCTTAAACCTCGGCTCTTGAGGCTCAATTTTTCATTTGTCTGTCATTTTGACAACCAGGTTGTCACTTTATAAAGTACGCTTGAACAGAGATTGACGTATGTGTCAAACTAAATCACAGCAATGCAGCACGTCGACCTACAGCAACATGAAGACGTGTTTACTTTTAGGAAAAACTTGACAAACTCACTTTTTTTTACCAAGGAAACATACACACAACTTTGTCATTGTTTTCTGCATGACAATAACACATTTACGACAATGTCTCCAAAGTTATGAAGTTTTATGTCGTCTGAAAAAGGTTTAAAATGAATGAATGATTTTAAGATAAAAATTTTAATTGCTTTTTTTTGGTTTGTTTTATTAATTTCATTTCATTCTTGATTTCTCTGCATCAAATTTCAGTGCACAGTAGCATTTGCAAACATCACAGAAACTTACATTGAAATGATAAATGGATAAACCTACTGCAAGAATGAAAATTAATGTTAGAATTTATTTGAAATGTAGTCATATTTTTTGACAAGAAACATGCTCTACATAGACTACGCTGAGTCTATACATAGGCTGCATTGAGTCTTTACATAGGCTACATTGAGTCTATATATAGGCTGCATTTGAGTCTACACATAGGCTACACAGAGACTACATTGAGTCTATATTATAGGCTACACTGAGTCTATATATAGGCTGCATTGAGTCTACACATAGACTACATTGAGTCTATATATAGGCTACACTGAGTCTATATATAGGCTGCATTGAGTCTACACATAGACTTC
>CM035800.1:11186115-11203615 GCA_020466265.1 Siphamia tubifer | reverse complement strand
ACCTTGGCAGAAGTCTGCGCTCAGAGTGCTTTTCTAGTTTAATATATATATATATATATATATATATATGTATATATATTTAAAGCTGCAAGCAGCATTGGTTGGGACCTGAGCTTTACACATGATTTTCGTCTCATGCCACCTCACGTTATCTGTCGAAACCCCCCCCCATCAAAAGAAAGAAAGAAAGAAAGAAAGAAAGAAAGAAAGAAAGAAAGAAAGAAAGAAAGAAAGAAAGAAAGAAAGAAAGAAAGAAAGAAAGAAAAAATGAACGAAAGAAAGAAAGAAACATCAGAAAAGACCTTATGTCTGGGTTCTGTCTGTGACATATGTGTGTAGGTAGGTGTACAGGAGTGAGGGCATTTTAGCCAATCAGCTTGCAGCATTAGAGGGCGTGGCTGTATCTGGACGCTCACAGACATCAGACAAACGTTTGACTTTGAACGGTGACAGCGAGTAACTCAGGTGAGGACATCTGAAACAGTCTCTATGCTTCTGCCCATGAAAGGAAGGTGGGAGGTGATAATATATGAAGTGTTTCACAAGTTCCAGCCACTTGTTTCACACTGATATGTAGAGTGGAGCTACAGATTCAAGAGGCAGAAAAATGGAAAAACAGATGAAGAGACAGTGACGTGTATCTGAGCGCATTCTATCAACATGAATGGAGTAAAGTGTGAACTCCTGTTTGAAATTCACCAGAATCACAACACTTTATTGATCACAGAGGAAATTATTGAGGGTTACAGTTACTCCGTTTGAGTAGAATATAAAAGCAGTAATGAAATTATCAATAGAAAAAAACAAGGAAAGATATAGATGGGTGATTCTGACCAAATATGAAACTATTGCGGTGACTCAGCACAATAATGCAGGCTATTATGACCTCGCTAATTAATAATCTTTGTCACATTCTGAAAAATACCAAACTAATTTCAAATGAAAAGAAAAAAAAAATTGGATTGGCAAAAAAATAATCAACTAATAGCGGGTATACCTCTTTGAGTCTTCTTTTTTTTTTTTTTTTTACCTTTATTTGTTATAGAGGGACAATGTACATTAAATATTTTGTAGAAAAGAAAAATATAAATGCACCCATTTTTAGCCAAAAGGCTGGTTCCCCTGCCAGAAGGATCCTGGCAATAAATGAAAACTAAAACTAAATAACAATAAAAACATATAATATAAAATTCAGTATGTAAAAACATGACAATAAAAACATAAAATTCAGTGTATAAAACTTGACGTGTGAACATCACTAGTGCTTGTCTTTTCATTATTTTAATATCACAATCATAGTTTACATGACACACAGCTTATAACATCTTCCTGTCAACCCCTCCTTCTTCAATTAGTTTATGCATCATGGTCATTTTCACACAAGTGTTATAAAAGTTAATTTCTAAACAATACTGAGTCTAAATTTAAGGATGAAAATAATTCACATTACACTTTAATTTACAAGCAATGACGTCAGATTATAACAGGGAAATAAATGTAGCTATGTGAGTAAGGTCATTTGATGTTCATAAAGACCATTGACTACTTGTTAAAAATGCGGGTCGAGAAGTGGGTCAGGCCCATCTTTTTCAAATATATTTCTTGGCAGGCCAGGTTGCGGGTCGTTCATACATCGACCCATCAACATGGTACCTTCTGACAGAGATAACACAAAGAATACATAGTTTTTCTAAGTGATGAAAACAAAAGGAACCAAAATAAAAATATGTAAAGAAATATTTGCACCATATCCTCCTGCTGCTGCTCCTGCTGCTGCTGCTGCTGCTGCTGCTGCTGCTGCTGCTGCTGCTGCTGCTGCTGCTGCTGCTGCTGCTGCTCTAAGCACTTCATGATGCAAATGACTTAATGTTGGTAATTCTTTAGTTTTGCTGCTACAAGCTTTAGTGAGGTGTCACCAAATTCAGTGGCCTACTTTCCACAAAAAATTGCATGTAATATGTGAATCATACGTCTGTTGTTCACTTTTGTGCTGAACACTTAACTTCCTGGGTTGTTGAGAAAATGTGACAAGTTATGTATTTTGGAGTTAGGGCTGCACCATATTAGAAAAAAAAGTCACATTGGGATTTCTTTTTTTTAACCCTATGATTTATATACCGGTGTATTGTATTGTATTGTCATCCCCCCTCAGGTTTTGGACGTCTTAGCATCCTATGGTCTATGAGCCTTTCTGACAGTGTGAACATAAAATGCCTGAAAGAGGAACTTGACATGAAGCGAAATTCAGGCGGAGGTGGGGGGGCTGTAAAGCTCGCACCTGGACCCATGACTGTGTTCGTGATTTGATCCTCATTTATGTTATTCATGTGGGAATGAAGGTCAGAACATACAATGCAAGCTTTTTTCTGTGGAAAAAACAAAAATAAAAAACATCCCCCCTCCTTTTTTGATAAATCGCACCTTGTATACGTATATATACATATATATATATATATATATATATATATACACACATACATAATACACATTGCTATGTGGGAAATCCTCAGGCGTATATAACAGCTGTGCGGTGCTGATGCAAATGGTCAAACAGATTAGTGGTCGACACAGAACATATATTTCAGTGTCATCCTTCTTCCTGCAGAAATAATTCAATAAAATTAATAATACTATAAATACAAATTTAAAATAAAAAAGGAAAATTTAAAATAAATAAAAAGGCAAAAAATGTATAAATTGAAAAATAAAAAAAAAATATATTTTTTTAAATAGAATAAAATAACATAAAACCATGTATAAAACCATATATACAAAAAATAAAATAAAATAAAATGTTGACCTTTACTGTACACTACAGGAGCTGAGGATTGTAGGACTGAACATGAAATAAATAATACATTAAATTATTTTCAAAATAAAAATAAATAAATACAAATAAATAAAACATTTAAATAAATAAATATAAAAAGAAATAATTCCACATAACTAATGTTGCTTTTTTTTGCTTTGCATTTTTCTTTTTTTTTGGGGTGATTTTTCTCTTGTTCGTTGCTCATTTTTCAGTCTCGTTACCAGTGACTCACTCTAAACTGGTTCAGAATAATTGTGATGTGTTTAGTGTTTGTCAGTTTCTATTTAAATTAGATGAGAAAATGTTAAGTTCATTTGTCTCCTACATTCCACGACGTACCATGTGACTATTGCGCACACGTTTATTACAATGTTATATCATGCAGCTCTATTTGGAGTATCAGTTAATTGTACTGAAATATTAAAATGTATTTGGAAAATCACATTTTAACCTTATTCTAGTAACACTTTGGAACAAAAAAATAAAAATAAATCTAAACTTTTCCCCTAATGAGTCCCAGAAAATGGTCCTTGCACATGACTTTTCCAGGGCTTGGAACTCCCCTAGACAGTTAAAAAGCTCTCAACACACACACCTACACACACAGATATAGAGGTTATACTTACCCAGGCATTCTCCTGACAGAAGAAAGGTGACCCATTTTTACGAAGGGAAAGAACCACAGGGAGAGAGGGACAGAGAGGCAGCAGCAAAACATAGAGAAAATCCCTCTGAGATGTGAAACGAGGGAGGACAAAGGAGAGACAGAGGATTTTTTTTTTTTTTTTTTTTTTTTACCTTACTCACCTTAAACCTCTTATCAGCCTTACATCCCGGTCCCGGCACATACAGTACATGACATTATTTTAATACAGCTGCTACATTAATGTACTTCCACTTATTAGCACATCAAATACAAGTGAACAAACTCATATTTGTGAATATATAAACCATTCTGAAGTCAAATACACACACACAAATAATGTTTTCCACAAAAGACCAATATGAGAAATTAGGCTTTTGGCTTTTGATGGCTGTCATCTGATCAATCATCTATTGATTTTCCAACAAATCAGGTCACATTTAGAATAAGTGATGACAGGCGGAAAGACAATGAGCTGCTGAACACTAGGGTATATGTATGATAATAAAAAATTTTAGAATACTACTGTAGTTTGGACTTTATTTTACTATTGACAATGGTTATTTTGTATTTGTATTTTGTATTTTGCTCAAATATGTGTATTTAAAGTATTCAATAGTTATTAATTTCTTCAAAAAATGTACAAATGTAATCACTTTTTAAGTTTTAAATTTGGTTTTGACCAGCTCTATATGTAACGTTTGATGAGATATCTTCTGGTATGGATTGCTGCTATATAAATACAATTCGATTTGACTTGATTTGATTTTACTTTTTTTTAAAAATTCAAATTCCCCAAATTTTCTCTCTATAAAACGCATAAACATACAAAAAAAAATCCTCCAAAGCCGACATTTTTGATCCACTTTATTTTATGGTTAACAATGATCATTTTGAATGTGAATTTTTTTTTTTTTTTTGGCTAAAATATGTGTATTTGAACCATTCAACACTTAATATTTTTCTTCAAAAATTCCAAATGTAGTCACTTTGGAAAAAATTATGATTCCCTAAATTTTCCCTCTGCAAAAAACATCAACATAACTTTAGAAAACATGCTCTAAAAGTGCCATTTTTGCAAAATTGAACTGCAAAGTGCCAAGATATTGGTGTATTGGTAAATACTGTGTGTCAGTCCACTCTTTGTTGTCACCAAAAATTAAAGTGAGGTAGGAAAAAAAAAAAAAAAAAAAGAAATACATTAGTGTTTTTAACCCATCAAATAAAACCACAAAAGTCAGTGTTTTAGTCCAAACTACAGAGTGTTACCTTTACCACTACCACTACTTTAATTTGAAGGAATATTTTTCAGGTGTTTTAAACAGAATGGTAAGAGGTTAAACTACCTGCTCTATTGTTCTGTGCAAACGTAACAGCAAATGGGGAGATGGTGAGAAAAATGAAGAACAGAAATAGAGGAAGGCGTGTTTCGCGCTCGGTGCATTCAAGGTCCAGAGAGAGGCTTTAACACCCTGTTATGTAACCTGCTGGCATGTGCTCCACTGTCAGCCCCTGAAGGGTGAGGGGGGGGACTTTGAGGAAATTCTGAACATGAACATTTGTGTGTGTGTGTGTGTGTGTGTGTGTGTGTATAAATGTGTCACTTCAGGACAAAAACTAGTGCTGCACATTTTAATATTTCCTGTTGCTGCACTTTGTCAGCAGATAACTGTAAAAGTGTGATGTATTTGAAAAAGTGGGGTGGGACTAGGGGTGGGTGGGGGTGTTGTTTAATTCCTTATCTATGATTCCTTTAAAGGACAGGTGTCAAACTTCAGTCCTCGAGGGCCGGTGTCCTGCATGTTTTAGATATTTCCCTTTTCCATGTGATACAGTTTAACCCTTTAACTACTGAGAACTAATAAAATAACTGGTAATATGAGCAAAGTAAAGACAGAAATGGTGGAAAATTAAAGAAAAATGTAAAAATT
Organism: Siphamia tubifer; assembly: GCA_020466265.1. Lineage (NCBI taxonomy): Eukaryota > Metazoa > Chordata > Actinopteri > Kurtiformes > Apogonidae > Siphamia > Siphamia tubifer. The sequence continues at coordinate 11,198,229 of CM035800.1, read as the reverse complement.
AAAAGAACCAAAATGTATAAAAATGAACAAAAACTGATAAATATTTACAAAATTACAAATAATGTGGAAAATTATGCGGGGAAAAAATGACTTAAGAAGAAAACTAGTATTGACATTTGGTCACAGCAATTTTTTATTTATTTTTTTTTTAAATGGTGAAATAAAATATTACAAAAAAAAAAACACCTCTTGCTTTTTGGCATCTTTTCCATGCACAAAATAAAGTAAAACTATTGAATTTTTCTGAATATTTCAACTAAAAATCATCCATTCAGAATGCATCAGCACTGACACTTAAAGAGTTAATAATCAGTTCCTCATCAGACTGATAATGATGTAATGGCCTCCAGGTGTAATGGAAGAGGGAAACATTTAAAATATGCAGGACCCCGGCCCTCGAGGACCACAGTTTGACACCCCTGCTTTAAAGATTTATAATGAGGGAGATGTTTCAGATAATGGCTGTGAGTTTCATGAGTAGAATAAAAGTGCTGAAAAGTAGAAGAAAATAGTTGTGTGATTGACAGGTCAGAATGTTAAATAGAAGCGTCCGTCTGCTTTAACCCTTTAACCCCTGCTGTGTCTGTGCAGAGAGTTGTGAATGTATGATTCATATGAAATATTCATAAAAATTCAACCATTTGCTCGATAGGGGGATATTTAAAAACCTGCTGATAGAATAGACCTTGTTCTTTCCATAGACATCTGAGCATGCTCAGTTCACACCCCCCCACACACACACACACACACACACACACACACCACCACCATGTATGTAATGGGCGACCAAAGACAGAGGAGTGAGGGACTCCCTATAACAATATACGATTTTTCATTTATTTATTTATTTTTAATTTTTGCACACTTTTACTGGTGGGTTTTTTTTTGTTTTTTTTTTGGTTGTTTGTAATGTTGTGGTTTTTGTGTAGTCTTTTTGATTCAGTTTGTTTTTTTGTTTATTTGTTATCACTTTAGCAGCAAAACTATTGTTTGAATTCATACCATAGTGGGTTTATAGATCACCAGTGACCCAGAGTAGATAAGGAAAAGGAGGTCAAATTTTATTAGTCTGTGAAGGAACTGCAGAGTTATGGTTTTGCCTGCATTTGTTTGTTTGTTTGTTTGTTTGTCTTTTTGCAACATTACTTAAAAAAGTTATGAATAGATTTGGCTGAAATGTTTAGGAAATGTTAATACTGGCAGGAAGAACAAGTGATAAACATTTGGGGAGGGGGGTGTCTTTCAGGAGAAGGTGCTGATCTGCATTGACTGAGTTTTTTCTAGTTTTTGTCTTTTGTGTTTTTATGAATTTTTTGTTTTGTTTTTTTGTTTGTTTGCAATTTACATATAATGGGAACATTTAGTCTCTGCTGACCTCAGTACATGTATAGACATGATGACATCAGCTGCACTGATGCCAAAATAAGCTACAGGGATTTGTGTCCAGCATCACTTGTTTTTACTGAGTTTTAATCATGCAAGTGTTTTTTGGCGTTCAGCTTAAACGCCAAAAAGCAGCTGGACACATTAAAAAAAAAAAAAAAAAAAAAAAGCCCCAAAAACAAAACTACTGGCCCACATTTACTTTTGTACTTCATTACAATTAAAAAGTTGTACTTTTACTTGAGTAAAGGAGTTGAATCAGTACTTCTACTTTTACCAGAGTATTTTTTTCACACATGTAGCTGTACTTCTAAGTACAGAATGTGAATACTCTGATTATTTAGTAAAATCCTGTCAAACTCCATTTACTTATTTGTCTTTTTCTGTTATTCTACCTGTTTTAACCCTAAAACATAACCTAGCTGCACTATCCCTATTCATTACATGTATGGGTCTAGTCCTGCTTCATAGTCAGGGGAGGCGGGGCTAAAAGGTTGTCTTTCAAATCCCTCTGTATATAATAGGATGGTACTGCAACCAATCAGCGTAATCATTTGGATTACGTAGTTGGATGTCGGAAAGTTCACGGAGGAGTCTGGAGAACGTTAGGAATGACTAAACAAAATGGTGGATTATGGAGTTTAACGACTGTTGTCGCTTCTGTAAAAAGAATTGAAAGTTTGCTGACATTTTCTCACATTCTTCACTCATCTTTGATAAAAGGAAATCACCACCTGTTCTTCTTCTATGGTTGTTTCTTTCCGAATCATCACAGCTTTGTCGTCACTTTGTTACGCCCGCCCTCTGACTCTATACTGCACTGTGATTCGTTGGCCACATTCACATTGAGCATAACTAGACCATGGTTGGTGGCGTAACTGAAGGGTTGGTGGTTCGAATCCTGCTCTGTCCTGGTTGGTCCATTGTGTCGTTCACCCTCCTTGCCTCCAGTACCACTCACACTGGTGTATGAATGTGTGTGAATGTTTGGTGGTGGTCATGTCAAGGAAAACTTGACCTTGACTGTGTCACTACACTGATATTGTTTGTCATTAAGTTCTGTGTGAACGTCTCAGTGGTTTTGTAAACAGTAAGTTCGTACGTTCCTTTTTTTTTTGTTATCAAATTTTTTGTAATTTTCAGAATGGAAAGATCCATGTCACAATGTCGGTGCTAACATCAAGATATCTTTCCTTGTACCCCCCCCCCCCCCCCCCAATCCTCCCAAAAGACTTCCATAGAAAGTACATATTCACAACATTTGTTAAATCACCACTGTACAACACATATCATATGAATGTACATAGTCCAAACAACGTCACCACACATTCAGTTCAGTAGGTCCTTCACCAGAGTTATTGTCGACATCCATGAATCGATTGTCTTTTGGCTAGCTCCACGCATCCTCGCTAGAGAATGCTTAAAAAACTTTGTAACCACTGCGTGCGGGAGAGCATGTGTGGGGGGCTTCCAACGTAGAGCTAGCATCATTTTAGCTGCCGTCAGGCCAGCAAGCAAAGTGTAGATTTGAGAGGGGGTGATGTATCATTTAGGAGTAATGACTTAGGACAACATGGTATGGCTACCCCTAATATAATCGATAACACAGAGGATACCATTTTCCAAAAACTATTTACATTAGGACACTCCCAAAACATATGTGAGAAGGAACCTATTTACTTGCTACTACTCCTTCTCACTTGCTTTCTTACTAAGTTCGTACGTTCCTGAGGAGAGTTTCTCCCTCTCCACCTGGGGAATGGCTATGGAGTATAAAGAATCTGTTTGTTACACTGGTCATCAGAGCATCTGACGACAGCTCGTTCTGTTCATGTTCTCACTTGTGTGGAAGTTCCAAATGAATTTGTTCATCACTTCAATAAATAATTGTTTCTGACTTGAACAGTTTTCTCTCCCTGTGTGATACAAAACTTCCACAACAGTCAGAGGTGCTACCACACTTCTGTCAGTCTGCCCCCAGGGTAGCTGAGGCTATATATGTAGTTTACCACCACTAGAGGGAGCATGTGAGAGTGAATGAATCACTTGAGTCACTAATATGAAGCGCTTTGAGTGGCCAAAAAAAGCACTGTATATAAATCCAATCCATTATTATTATTATTATTAGACTGTCTCGGGTAGCAAATTAGATTTGCCGGGGGGCGCCAAGCTAGGCTAGGCTAGGCTAGGCTAGGCTAACTAAAACACACAGTAAAACAAAACCACTGAAGAAAATAAACACAAACACATATTCACAGCAGCACATTGAAACAAAGTCTCAGGGGTTAAAAGGTTAAAGCTTCTGGAGTCAAGGTTTGTATATTTACTGCAGATGAAATAAATGTGTATGTGTGCATGAGTTAACTAATAAAAAAAGGTAAACCAGAGAAATAAAGAGGCGAGGAGCTTGTTTGGCTTTTCTTAATAAAAGCTGACCTCAGACCAGCAGTGGCTTTGTTCCAACGGTCACTAAGCATAAATCTTTCATGGTCTTCTGTTTCCTTCCGTAACCCTGCTCACATACACAAGTAGATCATCACAACACCTAAAGGATTTCAAAAGAATATCTTTTTCTTTGCCCATTTGTCACTAATCTGTCCAAAAAAACTGAAAAAATATTTTTCTACAGTATCTCGGACCCTTCTCTGGTCACGTCATTTATCTTCATTTTTGTGTTTGTGTCATTTTCCTTTAATGCCTCTTTGTTTAATTATTATCTGCTGTGTTTTCACTTCACTTTGTTTTCATTTATTCTCTACTTGGACGCTGCCACAACTCATTTTCCACATGAGGATCAACGATATTTCCTCTAATCACCTAATATAATTTCATGATGACACCTTTAGAAATAAAGTATCTACAGCGACCTAAGTTTATTTTGCAAATGAATTAAATGAACCCAATACATTGTTTTTTCAAAGATGCTCATTGATTATGTATTGCATGTGTTGAATTCTATCAAAGATGATAATAACATTTTCTGGAATGCCTATCATGACTTTATGTTGTGCTTTATCCATGGAGAGGTCAGAGGTCAAGGTCAATGGTAGTTTTAGACCACTAAATGCAATTTTTTATTCTTCTGTCACATTTTGTGTTTATTCAAAATGTACTTATAAAACACTTGACTGCAGGATGTTAATTAAGTCAAGCTAAGAAATATTTTAATGTCTTTTTAATAGTGGATTTAAAGTGATTTCAAATGAAATAATGAGGGAACAATAGATTAAAACATAGAAAAATTTTTTATGTAATTTCAAGGCCCTGTTGGCATCCATTTATTATTGCAAATAATTGATTCTTTAATTTATTTAATTAAAAAAAATGTTGAGGTGCAAGACAAAAGGATTTATAAAGAATATATGTTTCATTATCCATTTAACTTAAGAAAAAGTTACCACTGTAAAGTGATCCAACTCCAAGCAACAATTGTTTTTATTATTATTATTATGAGAAGAACATAATTGAGTTTTTACATGAGAAGAAGAAATGGGGGAGAAATTCTGAGGAGAAAAAGTCATAATTCTGAAGAAAGATTTGGAATTTGACGGGGGGAAAAAAAGTCATTATTTTCAGTTTAACGTCAGAATTCTGAAAAAAAAAATATGGATTTCTGACTTTAAAATCTGAATTAAATATCTATGGAAAGAACAACATCTATTCTATCAGAACGACTAGAAGTGAAACAGTTGAAGAAACAGTTAAATTTTTTATGAAAATTCTAAATAAATCATAAATTTAAAAGACATCAGGAGTTAAATTGTTAATACATTTTCATACTTAATAGAATAAAATGCAAAGGGTAATTATATAGACTGAAGAATAACTTATTGTCACCAAACCAGCTCTTTAAGCATCTCCTAAATCACACCTCAGTGGTGCATTTACTGCTCAGAGGAGGTGGAGAGGAGACAGAAAATGGGCTCATGTTACACATCATTACAAAATAATACACTGCAAAGACAAAAAAAAAGAAAAAAGAAAAAAGCACAATTCTAACGCCTGAAACTCTTTGTGGATCTGTGATGTTTTGTGCAAGATAAACAAAAAGGGAGTGACAGGTTAAATGATGGAGTGAATGTCCTTTTGTCCTTACATGAGCCTCTTGTTTAGAGAGGATAAAGCCAGGTAATAATAGAGGCAAGGAAGAGAATAGAGGAGTGAGTCACCGCTAAGCATTAGTTTTTGGAGATTTGCATAAAAATGTGCAGAAAAGGAAATAGAGTTTAAAGTGAGACGCCTGCTGAGACGGCAACTTTAAGGATGAGCTTTACACCCCACCTAATGGTTTAAAGAAAAGAAAAACAAAGACCATTTTTAGATGTTCGCTTATGATCACATGACATACGGTTGAGCGACAGTCACAGACAAAGCACTAAATTAAATGAACATTCTCCTTCCTTCTGCTGTTAGCTGCAGTTTACTGTCATTTTTATAGTTCAGCTCACGTCTCCACAGAGAAGGGTTGGATGAAAACAACTTCTATTCATGAACATTTAATACATTTGTTTTTTGGATTTTTACACTTTTTGTCTGGTTAAAAGAGATGAGATGATTTATTAGAGGATGGATGGATGGATGGATGGATGGATGGATGGATGGATGGATGGATGGATGGATGGATGGATGGATGGATGGATGGATGGATGGATGGATGGATGGATGGATGGATGGATGGATGGATGGATGGATGGATGGATGTTTTGTTTCACATGTCAGTCATAAAAAGTCACTGTACAGATAAAAAGTAAAACTAAAAATGTGCATAAACAAGTCAAAATATGACTTGGATTAAAGCAACATTTATTTATTTATTTGTTTGTTTGTTTGTTTCTTTCTTTCTTTCTTTCTTTAATGATGCATGTTGTGCTATCCCTCTAAAAAAGTAGATCATATGTTAAATTAAGATTGCCTATGATTGACATTAGATTAGATCACTTTAGATCAGATTACAGTAGATTGCATTTGTTCAGAGTAGAGTAGAATAGACGTGATTAGTTGGTTTTAGTTTAGTTTAGATCAGAGTAGTTTAGTTCAGAACAAATTAGAATAATTACATTAATTTAGATTTGATTTGATTTGAATGCTTTATTTCGAACATGTGCAGAATGCAACAATAAACAATATAACAACAACAACAATAATAATAATAATAATAATAATAATAACAATAATAATACACAATGACATGTCCGAAAAGGAGTAGATTAGAGTAGAATAGATTAGATTAGATTAGATTACACTTTGTTGATTGCATAATGGGGATATTCACTGGTTAAATCAGCAACAGAATAAAGTATATGTGGACGCCTAAAGTCAAACTATTAAAAAAAAAGCCGTGCCTGTATTTATATTCATCTTCACCAGTAGAATGGCGTCAACACAAGAGTAGAACAGTTTTTTTTTTGATGATCCAGTTGAAGCCTGTTTGTTTTAATGTAAACTTTACTTCCTGCTGTGTTTCCATTTAGCTCCCATCACCGCCGCTCACACAACCCCCCCCCCCCTTAAGGTTAAAGCTTGGCCGTGTTGATTGACGGGACAGGCTGGATCTCACCGCTAGTAATAACAAACAAGCCTGATTGTTGTCGCTGTGAAAAGGAGAGAAAAAAAAAAAAAAAGAAAAAAAAGAAGATAGAAGGGCATGAGGAGGAAGAGTGGGGAGAGAGAAAGAGAAGGATGGCCTGACAGGTCCAGACTCATAGCGAACATAACGTCTCCACTGGGAGCTACAACAGCCTCTGCGCTCATCTTTCTCCCCCCTCCCCCTCCCCCTCCCCCTTCCCCTTCACCCGTCTCACTTGTACAGCTTTTACTTGCCTGTCAGTCTGTCTCACTCCTCGTCCACTCATTTGTGTCTGTTGGACAGCCTTGTGGTTTGTCATTTTCTTCTCCACTCGCAAAGCCTCCCTCGGTTACCCCCCCCCCCCCCTCCCCACTCACCCAACCAACCCACCCACCCTCTTGCATTTTTCGTCGAACCTCTTTTATTCAGAATATATGTCCCTGTCCCTTATCTGCTGTCCTTGTCCTCTACCTCTGCTCTTCTTCTTTCCCCTCTCGGCCTTCGTCCTCCACCTCCTCATCCTCAAACATTTCCCTCTCACCGTCACACTCTCCACCTTTTCACCCTGCATGGTTACCACTTTTTTTTCTACCACCCCACTGTTATTATTTATTAACTCCACCAAGGAGGTTATGTTTGTTTGTCTGTTATTTAGTAAGATAACTGAAAAAGTTATGGATGGATCTTGATCAAAATTTTATGATGTGTCACAAGGAATAAATGGATTTTGGTGATGATCCAGAGGTGTCAAACATGCGGCTCGGGGGTCAAAATCGGCCCGCCAATGGGTCCAATCTGCCCCCTGGGATCAATTTGTGAAATGCAAAAATGACACAAATGATATTAGTAAATATTTGACATCAATTCAATCTAAAATGGATCAGACCATAATTATAATAAACAATTATGAAAAAAAAAAAAACCACGCAAGTTTTTTCTTCTTTGTTTTAGTGTTAAGCAAAAAGGGAATAAACAAATAAAAAAGACTAACCTGATAATGTGAATAACCTAAAATGTGGAATTTTACCAATATTGTGAATATTACTAAATGTGTGCATTTTTAAATCCACTGTTATCTTTAAGTTGTGATGTACATGTATATATATGATAAACTAAAGTGCAATATTGTTAATATCGCACTCATTTTTCTCACAAATTTTCAATTTGTTAATATTTGATCGTGTTATGTTCAAGTACAGTTCGTAAATGTAAACATTTTCATGATGGAATTTTACTATTTTTTGCTCCAAAAACATCGAGAAAACTTTGGAGTTGACATTATTTATATTTTTATCCTATTATTTTCAATTATTTTACTGGTACGGCCCACTTTATACCATTTTAGGCTGAATGTGGCCCCTGAATTAAAATGAGTTTGACACCCCTGCTTTAAAATGTATTCTCCATTTAGCCACAATGTAAAATTTCAAGGTCCAGGTTTTTGATGTATCCCTCTTCCAACACACCTGGTGGTCATTATCAGTCTTCTGCAGAACTTGATGAGAGGTTTAGCATTTGAATTAGATGTGTTGGAAGAGAGATACATCTACAACATGCAGGATTTGAGCACCCCTGGTTTACATGCACAGAGAAAATCAGTTATAATCGCAGTATCCAACTTCTCAAACTCTAATTTGATTTGATTCTAATCTGATTAAGGTGTTTACATGGCTTTTAAAACTCCTAACTTTAATTAGAGTGAGGCAATAATTGGAATTTCTCAAATTACCTAATATAAAATGATTAGAGATGAAAGAAAGAAAAGGAAGAAGGAAGAAATAAAGGGGAGAATGAGAGAAAAAATGATAATTATAGTCGTAATGCACAGAAATATATAATAATAATAATAATAGTAATGACAATTGTTTAATTTACTAGTATTATTGTTATTGCGGTGGAGGCAGCTATAAATACAACATTTAATTAAGTTTAATATTTGTAATAATATATTTGAATCACTTGCTATCAGATTGGATTCATATGAATTAATTTGAATGAATATAGTTATGGGACTCATGGGTTTTTCTCCCCACTGTTCATTACATTATTCCTTTACCTCTAACCCAGGTCTACGCTGGAGATTTGTTCAGACAAATCAAATTTTCCCAATGTCTGCTGAATCTATTCAATGACAATCATTTCTCAACCTAATATGAACTGAGCGTAATGCAAAAAGATGGATGAACTTAAACAGTTCTGCATGTGTTGAATACATTTCTATGGCGTTGTGTTCCTTTGAATCAATCAAAGATATGAGGTGTTCCTCTGTGCTGCCTCAGCAAACCTGTCACGCTGCCAAAAATACTGACAGCTGTCCCATGTGGCAAAATAGAAATGGCAAAAAAATATTAATTTTAAGTGCAACATCAGCTCAGTACAAGAGACATGTACTGTAGATGATGATGGAATATCAATTTGCATTTGTTTTGATATTCTGTCGGAGCTACAGGGCATTTAAGACGAAGCTTTAAAGAAATTAAAAATACTAATGCATTTAAATTGTTGTTATTCATGTATTTATTTATTTATTTTTACCAGACATGTCAAATAACAAAGTACAAATACTTTATCACTTTACTTAGGTAGAAATGTCATTATTTATACTTTACCGATTTTCTCTTCCATTTTCATGCTATTACTTTCTACTTAATAGTATTTATTTTATTTTTTTTAAAGTTTCATTATTAGTACTTTATTTAACAAGGTAAATCCATTGAAGAACAGTTTCTCATTTACAACGATGATCTGGCACACACACAATGTATTCAATAACAATGAAGAACACAGTAATATTAATGAAATAACCATTGAATGACACTTTTAATGCTTGTGTAAGTGTGGATAAAAAGGTTAAGATAAGATATCAGTTTTGCATCTTCTCTTCCAATTGTGTCTTTATAAACCTGGTCTTAGAACCCTCTAGAAGTGCTTTACCTGCAGATACACTGCCCTCTGTCTTTCTATTGCCTTGTGTTATCATTAACTAGAGCACTGTAGCATTCACTTTCTATGTATACACTTCATGACTCTTGTTCCAACCCTCTGCTACTACAATGTTACTGTATAATTCATTCCTGCAATGTGTGTCTTTGCACGTTGACGCTATCTTTGACCTTTGATTCACCCCTCATGGTTGTGCATCCAGTCACTAATATGTTGATTAATATCATTAACAGCAATCTTAATAAATATTGATTAAATCTAGAACAATATAATGCAACCTGAAAATATAAATTTTTAATGGGCAGACCTCTGCCCAGGTAGGACCCCCCCCCCCCTCCCCCCCTTCCCCCGGATCACCACCAAAATCTAATCATTTCTAGATCTCTCCATTACCAACCTACCCTGAAGTTTTCATCAAAATGTCTAATGTGAAGCGCTTTGGGTGCCTTGAAAAGCGTTATATAAATCTAATCCATTATTATTATTATTATTATTATTATTATTATTATTATTATTATTATTATTATTATTATTATTATTATTATTATTATTATTATTATTATTATTATTATAAAAGCCGTCCATAACTTTTTGAGTTATCTTGCTAATATAACTCAAAACAGACAAAACAAACTCTGGCAAAAACAAGAAAGTGACAGACAAACACAGAAATAAAACACTAAATAATCATTTATAATCTCTTGGATGGTGAAAAGTGTTGTTGGAAATTCCATACACGTGCCAAATATTGAGCTAAAATTCTTTAGTATGTCTGAAACTATTATATTTAATCAATAGTATTAATATTAAATGGATATGAATAATTTAACATAATGTAGTTCTGTCATTAACACATAATAATATACTAATACTATACTAATATAGGACAGTCTATGATGTCACACAGACACAGACAGTCAGTAATATTACATCGATATCAATAGGGTATGTAGTATTACACATATATACTGGTAGAGTTCATAGTATTTGTGGTGATATGATTGGTTAGAGATGTTATGTACCTCCAACTAACAGGAAGTGCATGCAGTCTACTCTGTATTTACTCAACAGTATGATATAAATTGTGTGTGTACAGTATTGGTTACAATAATAACTCATATACACTTGTTGCATATCGTAATTCAACTGCATATTTGAGTCACGGATCAAGTTGTATGTAATCTAACAGATTAGGATGTTCCTTGCTTTTCTCATTATTGTGAAAAAAAAAACATTCAGTTAAAGGAGTTGCTTCTACTTGAGTGCAGACAAACACTCAGTCTGACTATCTCCCTGTCCGTGGGCTGTCAGTGAACTCTATTTGTTATCAGTAATGAAATTCTTTTTTCACTTTTCTCTTGGAACACCACTACCCTCTGTTGATTTCTCTTTCTCTGATGTTCCCTCACTGACTGGGCAGACTACAGAGATAAAGTGTGGCCAGTTTATTTCACACAAGCAAGACATCTTTCCTTATTTTCTCATCAATGATACCTAGTCAAGGTGCAACGGTACATGCATCGTACTATACATCGTGTTACAACTCATTAGTTACTTAGGGTTAGGGTTAGGGTTAGGGTTGGGTTAGGTTAGGGTTAGGGTTAGGGTTAGGGTTAGGGTTGGGTTAGGGTAGGGTTAGAAAGACATCCTATTGGATTTTTGGGGCACTGGCCTACTGGCTCGGGTCCTCCCACTCATGAAGATACTCCTCTCCACTCAATAGCGGACCCCCGCGGGCGGATCCGAGTGCACCCAGTTAGGGGGCCCCCAGACCGATAAGTAATCCTCCGGTGGAGGGCCCCCACGGGCCCACAGCGGACGACTAGGGAGGGAGAGAGAGGGGGGGGGGAAGGTTATATGATAATTTATAATAGGTGAAATGTGTGTTATGTTGTTCTAAGCCCAAGTAGGTGATCTGATCCCACTCCAGATATCCCCCAGATTTACCAAGTCCAATTGAATGTGTAAGTGCTAGAGTAAAGGAAAGAAGGGGGGGGGGGTTAGGGTTAGGGTTAGGGTTAGGGTTAATGACAGGTTTACACAATTCTACTGTCATTGATTGTAACCAGACTGATCCAGTTCCGACTAAGGGTGCTTTCACACCACTAGTTCGATTATTTGGTCCGCACTAGCCAGTGAAATTGTTACTATGTTTATAAAGATTCCAATGTGGTCCGCTTTCACACCAGCAAATGAACCAAAGTTGGTTCGTTTGACGTTTC
>CM035800.1:11176115-11181115 GCA_020466265.1 Siphamia tubifer | reverse complement strand
CAGACATAATTGGGCCGGACTCCGATACCCGGGACCAGCTCTGGCCAAACACTGCAGTTAACAGGGAAAGTTGAGCAAAGTAAAACTTTACTCTTCCAGATGACATTGTGGATTTACACTCTCACAGCTTCACATGTGACCCAATAGTGGAAATCACTGGTGGTGGTGGTGGTGGTGGGGGGGGGGGGGGGGGGGGGGGGCAAATAAAGGCAAAATAAACCCACTTTTCTGGGAGACATGAAATCTACCCTAGTGTGTTTTCATATCATGTCGAAATGTCGAAAGAAATTACCACTGAGGAGTTTTAAAAGAATCTGTTACATGTCCAGGATGATGGTTTTACTCTGGGGTTTTTACAAATTCCTTATTTACCCTTTATCTTCTATGGGCTTCAGACATTCTATCTTAGGACGTTTCCACACAGTATACTCCAGTCTGTATCATACTTGGCAGTGTCGTACCTGAACGCGTTCATTGAATGATCGTTCACAAATTATATCATATTTTTAACGAATGTGAACAACTTGTCCACTTTTGCCAAATGAACGGGAAGTTGTGAACGCGGTTATTCTGGCATTTATTGAACTGTGCTCTTATTTAGTTCACATTTTGTTCTTATCATGTTGTAATTATTGAGTCCTATAAGGTATAAAATGGGATCATTATCATAGATGTCATTTTTGTATTATTCTAAACAAATGTCGGCAACATAATGTTGTGGAATAGCCAATGAGAAAGGTTTTGGGCAGGGCAGCGAGAGAGAGAGAGAGAGAGAGGGGGGTGCAGAGAATTTTTGGGAGCGGAGAAAAAGAGTTAAATGTACAGAGTGTGACTGGCGACTGGAGCAGGTGTTGTCCTCTTCTTGGAAATAAACATTGAAAACAAAGCTCACTGAAACCACTCCTTGTGAGAGGGAAGTTAAACCGAGGTAAGGTACTTACTTCCGCCCTGGAGGGAAAAAAAGAAGGAAAAAAAGAAGGAAAAAGTTCATTTTGGGATCCATAAACTTCTAGTTCATAATTTGGAAGAATGAATGATGAACTGAACTAATTCATATTGAGTAACTTCAACTGAACTTTGAACTAGTTCCTAATTAAGGTGAACTTTCCCAACACTGATACTTGGATATGTCCACACCAGGGGCGTCACAGCCATTTAAAATGTGGGGGTGTTCTAGGTTGTGGCACATGAACAAAATTTTCTGAATCTATCAATTAACGAACAATTATCCATTAATGATTAAATTTTTATTATTATTATTATATTATTATATGGCCGAAAATAATAACAAAAATGAGTTTTTCCTCAATTGAACATTTATTCAATTCATAAGTCAAAATTATGAAATAAAAAGTATTTTAAAAATCTGACACTGATTTTACAGACACTGTTCCTCTTTTTTCTTACAAAAATGTTTGTCCATGTCAGGGGAGACGACTAAGAATATGTTCCTCAGGGGGAACATCACTGAAAAAAGTTCTAGAACCACTGTCTTAGGGTAAATGTCACAGAACAAGACATAGTTTACTTAACTTAGTTTAACAACGGCAACATTTCTCATTACTTACTGGTTAATGACTGTTTGTTAACACCACTTAGACTGGTGAACTGAGGTGCGCTTCATTTCTACATGCTGTTGTGCCACCCTGGCGGGTAAACAGTTTAAACCATAGATATTGTAACAGCCCCGAAATGATATTGATGTTTGTCTGGCACGATTGCCACCGAAAGTAACTGTTTATCCTGAAATAAAAAGTAGGTGAGACCAACTCTCCGTCCATTTCCTGGATCCAGTAACAATACAATATATAAACTCAGGAAAAAGTGGGGGGTATGAAATCATGTGGTTGGAGACGTGGGGGTGTTGCAACACCCCCATCCCCCACAGGTGCGACGCCCATGGTTCACACCTTTCCAATAGATGTGGCATGAATCGCTCTGTACAAAAGCATGTATGTGTATAGAATTAAATGAACTTGGGTAATTATAGGTAGGGTAGGGGAGCTTGGAAAAATGGTTCCTGCAAGATATATTATGAAAGTATACACACCCATGCTTTATCTTCAGCCCACTCCTCAAAACCTGACCGCACATACTGTCCGGAGGTTCAAGAACATTCACGAAAATTCAACATCGATTAATATGTGCCATGCCAGCAGTATAACTAACAAAACAATAAGCAACATTTATCAGTTTGTGCCACATGAAGATGAGCTTAGAAAACGTTTAGAAGCATGAAACAAACACCATGGGAAAACTAAACTAAAGAACAAGGACACTAGCAGTTTACACACAGTGTTATAATCTAAAATGTAATGTAAAATATGTTGGAACATTGTGTTTAATCAATATCTTTAATGTTCTCATTGACAGAGTGAGTATGATACACAATTAGTATCTGAAAATATTAAATAAACATTACCTATTGAGTCAAAATAGGGCTACCTTAGCATCACTTTGTAGCATCTTTTCCACTTTTAGCAAACGCCAGCGCTGGAAAGCCATCACTTGCGTCCTGTTTCCTTCTTCATGTACTTTATCGTAGCAGTTGCTTTTTCAAGAACTGTTTCTCCTTTTCTTTTCAGACCAATTATCGTCATCTTTTCTGCCATACTAGATAATCTGGGCGAGCTAACTCAGTGGGTTGTGAGCATAAATTAGCCTAAACTTTTCAGTGAAATATACAAACTTATCGTTTGACCTTAGATCTTGAAAATGTTATTTCGAAAAACTCAACCAAGGTGATTTTCACTTGTCCATTGGCAGATTTTTTTGCTTACTTACAAATATATTTTTTGGCTTAATTCAAGCTCTTCTGCAAACATTTCATGATAATATTGAAAACAGTGTCAAATTTTGTGCAAAAACTTTTCTCCACTACTGTATTTTGGGACCAACTAGGATAATAGCCACCACACCCTGGATGACTATTTCTTTTTTAGACTCAGTGAAGCCCAGTTTTGTTTCCCTCCACTGGGGACTCCTTTTGAGAAGCACAGAAGCACCAGCTGCTATGTAGGGAACACCTCTGGTCATCTGACTAAAGTAGGAAAAAAGGGAAAGCGAGACAAAGGAAATAAAGAGAGGAAATAATGAGGAACAAAGGACAGTGAAGGCGGAAAAGATCATGATACAGATATGAAGGAACATTTCACAGCTGACACAGTAGCACTGCTGCATTTTGACAAGAGTCACTTTAAAGCATTGAGCCAGTGGGATAAAGCTCCATTCTGCTTCCACATCAGTACTAATAACATCTAACACTGACGCCGCAGCACACGTGTATAGAGTTTAATCTGTGTATCATTCATTTTTCAAAATGATACCATAAATAAAACAATGAAAAAACAACTTCATTATTTGTTTCCAAAATGAAAAAAAAACCGATAACGATCCGTTTTTGTGTTTAAATGAATAATGGAAAAACCAGTAATGGCCGTTTCCCCTTTTATCCAATTTGACCTGAAGCCAGTTGAGGAAAACCACAAATGATCATGACCCGCAGTGACAAAGATAGAAACCTATGTCCTATTTTGGAAAGAGGGTCACCCTAAAACCTGAAGATATGACCATGGACAAAATTAGTGTCATATTCCAGGTATGTTCTTTTTATAATAACACACAAACAAATATTTATTTGACAAGTGTATATGTATATGTTGCATATGCGTATAGCTTGTACTCACCTTATGTATTGATTCTGGTTTCCAGTTCTGCATTTGACATATGTGACCCACCACCACGAAACCAGGCATAAGTGTCTGGAAATCAAAACAGAGTTATCTGTGTAGATTGGTAGAGTGGTTTAAGATGGTGAAAAAATTATGTTTCTATCACAAGTAGAACCAAAGTTATGGTAATTTTAATATCCACATTTGGACATATTTAGCAATTTGCATTTTTGAGAAATTGTCCGTCAAAGTTTTGGACAGTTTTGGGGTAGGAAGTCCTTAGCAACGCATAATAATTTGTATCCGATTGACACAAATTTTTCACAGATGTTAAAGGACACTCTGATGGACATGTCACAGAAGTTTTATATATTATAATAATAGGACAGAAGTGTGACGTATTACAATCATTTGGCTTATGCCATTGGACAGAACATTCAATATAAGCTTTTACCTCGTACCGAACACTTGGGTGTTTACCCACGGAACGGAGATCGTTTTGTTCGGCGAAAAGAGGTGGAAGTCGTCTTTGTCTTTGCTCAGCAATACCTGAACTTTTGTCGCCGCTTAAATAATTGACTCAATAAACACCTTTATTGATTGGATTTCAATGTAATGACCACAGGAACTGAAAATAGAGGTGTTAAGGTACCGTTTTTTGATAAAATGTAAACACAAATAAGAAATCGCCTTCCAGCCTAAATTTGGCTGTAGCTCTGAACGGCTCAGCGCGACTTATGCCTGGTTTCGTGGTGGTGGGTCACATATGTCATTTACACCTGAGTTGGTGTTGAGCACAAATTTCTCATCAACATTTCCAAGGATCTCTGAATACCTAACTGTGACAGCATGTGTTTTTCCATAGGCAAACAGTTGTTTAATCATACCATAATGATCTGGACATGTTTCTTTCAATTGTTAAGATTCATTTCTGGTTTACTCAACTTGCTTCAGGTAAAAAATTGAATAAAACTGGAAACGGCCGTTATCCGTTTTTTCCATTATTCATTTAAACACAAAAATGAAAAATGAAAAAATGGATCGTTATCTGTTTTTTAATTTTGGTTTTGGAAACAAATAATGAAGAAACAAGTGGGGGTTTTTTTTGTCTTATTTTTGGTTTTATTTTGAAAAATGAATGAACGAATGATGCACGGATTAAGTTTGTTGCTCTGCATAAATATTGTCACTGGTTGTTTGGCCTATATTCAGGATCACAATCTTTTATTACTAATAATAATATTACTAATTCGTATTTCTGTTATTAATTAATAAGTAATGGTAAATGGACTGCACTTACATAGTGCTTTTCCACCTTCATGGTGCTCA
>CM035800.1:11070995-11176015 GCA_020466265.1 Siphamia tubifer | reverse complement strand
GGAGGTGTTTAAAGGTGTTTTGAGTCGTATCCCCGAAAAATCATTCTTCAAACGGTAAGGCTATAGTAAGGGATCCAAAAAGGGCAATACTGGACTATCTCTCAAATACAGCTAAAAATGACCTATGCCATTATTTCATTTCATCTACATGTTTCCAGTTTTGTTTTAATCCTTCAGTTGACAATCTTTCACCTGAGTACAGACTGGTTTTGAACCCACACTGTCTAAGTTCCCAATCTGATGATTAATCCACCGAACCACTAGAGAACCTCCCTGATACACACCTGTTTATATAAAGCTTTAGTTGAACACTGTGACCTCTGACCTCTTGAGGAGCTCCTCATCCAACAGAGCAGTGGAACAAACCTTCAGCGCTGAATATGTTCCAGTGGTTTCACACTCAACCTTTCCTCCAGAAAACCAGGGTTCAATTCCTGAGGAAGACATCTACACATAGCACCAGCAATATACAGTATGCGTGTGTGTGATCTAGCAATGAACTTGAGAAAAAAATGAACTCCAGAACAATGAACTTGAGAAGGAACCAGAGTTTCCTAATAAAATTTGCTTTTGTTAAATTTTAACTTAAAAACTTCTTACTCTTTTTTTTAATTGATCATTTTGGATCTTGTTCAAATCTGGTTAAAAAGTGGTCTACATCATTATTTATGGCCCTTTACACATTTCTGGAGGTGTTTAAAGGTGTTTTGAGTCGTATCCCCAAAATTCATTCTTCAAACGGTAAGGCTATAGTAAGGTATGCAAAAAGGACAATTTTGGACCATCTCTCAAGTCTGGTTAAAAAGTGGTCTACATCATTATTTATGGCCCTTTACATGTTTCTGGAGGTGTATAAAGGTGTTTTGAGTCATATCCCCAAAATTCATTCTTCAAACGGTAAGGCTATAGTAAGGGATCCGAAAAGGACAATTTTGGACCATCTCTCAAATCTGGTTAAAAAGTGGTCTACATCATTATTTATGGCCCTTTACACATTTCTGGAGGTGTTTAAAGGTGTTTTGAGTCGTATCCCCAAAATTCATTCTTCAAACGGTAAGGCTATAGTAAGGGATCCAAAAAGGACAATTTTGGACCATCTCTCAAATCTGGTTAAAAAGTGGTCTACATCATTATTTATGGCCCTTTACACGTTTCTGGAGGTGTTTAAAGGTGTTTTGAGTCGTATCCCCAAAATTCATTCTTCAAACGGTAAGGCTATAGTAAGGGATGCAAAAAGGACAATTTTGGACCATCTCTCAAATCTGGTTAAAAAGTGGTCTACATTATTATATATGGCCCTTTACACATTTCTGGAGGTGTTTAAAGGTGTTTTGAGTCGTATCCCCTAAATTCATTCTTCAAACGGTAAGGCTATAGTAAGGGATCCAAAAAGGACAATTTTGGACCATCTCTCAAATCTGGTTAAAAAGTGGTCTACATCATTATTTATGGCCCTTTGCACATTTCTGGAGGTGTTTAAAGGTGTTTTGAGTCATATCCCCAAAATTCATTCTTCAAACGGTAAGGCTATAGTAAGGGATCCAAAAAGGACAATTTTGGACCATCTCTCAAATCTGGTTAAAAAGTGGTCTACATCATTATTTGTGGCCCTTTACACATTTCTGGAGGTGTTTAAAGGTGTTTTGAGTCGTATCCCCAAAATTCACTCTTCAAACGGTAAGGGATCCAAAAAGGATAATTTTGGACCATCTCTCAAATCTGTTTAAAAAGTGGTCTACATCATTATTTATGGCCCTTTACACATTTCTGGAGGTGTTTAAAGGTGTTTTGAGTCGTATCCCCAAAATTCATTCTTCAAATGGTAAGGCTATAGTAAGGGATCCAAAAAGGACAATACTTGACCATCTCTCAAATACAGCTAAAAATGACCTATGCCATTATTTCATTTCATCTACATGTTTCCAGTTGTGTTTTAATCCTTCAGTTGACAATCTTTCACCTGAGTACAGACTGGTTTTGAACCCACACTGTCTAAGTTCCCAATCTGATGATTAATCCACCTAACCACTAGAGAACTTCCCTGATACACACCTGTTTATATAAAGCTTTAGTTGAACACTGTGACCTCTGACCTCTTGAGGAGCTCCTCATCCAACAGAGCAGTGGAACAAACCTTCAGCGCTGAATATGTTCCAGTGGTTTCACACTCAACCTTTCCTCCAGAAAACCAGGGTTCAATTCCTGAGGAAGACATCTACACATAGCACCAGCAATATACAGTATGTGTGTGTGTGATCTAGCAATGAACTTGAGAAGGAACCAGAGTTTCCTAATAAAATTTGCTTTTGTTAAATTTTAACTTAAAAACTTCTTACTCTTTTTTTTAATTGATCATTTTGGATCTTGTTCAAATCTGGTTAAAAAGTGGTCTACATCATTATTTATGGCCCTTTACACATTTCTGGAGGTGTTTAAAGGTGTTTTGAGTCGTATCCCCAAAATTCATTCTTCAAACGGTAAGGCTATAGTAAGGGATCCGAAAAGGACAATTTTGGACCATCTCTCAAATCTGGTTAAAAAGTGGTCTACATCATTATTTATGGCCCTTTACATGTTTCTGAAGGTGTTACAATGTGTTTTGAGTCATATCCCCAAAATTCATTCTTCAAACGGTAAGGCTATAGTAAGGGATCAAAAAAGGACAATTTTGGACCATCTCTCAAATCTGGTTAAAAAGTGGTCTACATAATTATTTATGGCCCTTTACACGTTTCTGAAGGTGTTACAATGTGTTTTGAGTCGTACCCCCAAAATTCATTCTTCAAATGGTAAGGCTATAGTAAGGGATGCAAAAAGGACAATTTTGGACCATCTCTCAAATCTGGTTAAAAAGTGGTCTACATTATTATATATGGCCCTTTACACATTTCTGGAGGTGTTTAAAGGTGTTTTGAGTCGTATCCCCTAAATTCATTCTTCAAACGGTAAGGCTATAGTAAGGGATCCAAAAAGGACAATTTTGGACCATCTCTCAAATCTGGTTAAAAAGTGGTCTACATCATTATTTATGGCCCTTTGCACATTTCTGGAGGTGTTTAAAGGTGTTTTGAGTCGTATCCCCAAAATTCATTCTTCAAACGGTAAGGCTATATATAGTAAGGGATCCGAAAAGGACAATTTTGGACCATCTCTCAAATCTGGTTAAAAAGTGGTCTACATCATTATTTATGGCCCTTTGCACATTTCTGGAGGTGTTTAAAGGTGTTTTGAGTCGTATCCCCAAAATTCATTCTTCAAACGGTAAGGCTATAGTAAGGGATCCGAAAAGGACAATTTTGGACCATCTCTCAAATCTGGTTAAAAAGTGGTCTATATCATTATTTATGGCCCTTTACACATTTCTGGAGGTGTTTAAAGGTGTTTTGAGTCGTATCCCCAAAATTCATTCTTCAAACGGTAAGGCTATAGTAAGGGATCCAAAAAGGACAATTTTGGACCATGTCTCAAATCTGTTTAAAAAGTGGTCTACATCATTATTTATGGCCCTTTAAACATTTCTGGAGGTGTTTAAAGGTGTTTTGAGTCGTATCCCCAAAATTCATTCTTCAAACGGTAAGGCTATAGTAAGGGATCCGAAAAGGACAATTTTGGACCATCTCTCAAATCTGGTTAAAAAGTGGTCTACATCATTATTTATGGCCCTTTGCACATTTCTGGAGGTGTTTAAAGGTGTTTTGAGTCGTATCCCAAAAATTCATTCTTCAAACGGTAAGGCTATAGTAAGGGATCCGAAAAGGACAATTTTGGACCATCTCTCAAATCTGGTTAAAAAGTGGTCTATATCATTATTTATGGCCCTTTACACATTTCTGGAGGTGTTTAAAGGTGTTTTGAGTCGTATCCCCAAAATTCATTCTTCAAACGGTAAGGCTATAGTAAGGGATCCAAAAAGGACAATTTTGGACCATCTCTCAAATCTGGTTAAAAAGTGGTCTACATCATTATTTATGGCCCTTTACACATTTCTGGAGGTGTTTAAAGGTGTTTTGAGTCGTATCCCCAAAATTCATTCTTCAAACGGTAAGGCTATAGTAAGGGATCCAAAAAGGACAATTTTGGACCATCTCTCAAATCTGTTTAAAAAGTGGTCTATATCATTATTTATGGCCCTTTACACATTTCTGGAGGTGTTTAAAGGTGTTTTGAGTCGTATCCCCAAAATTCATTCTTCAAATGGTAAGGCTATAGTAAGGGATCCGAAAAGGACAATTTTGGACCATCTCTCAAATCTGGTTAAAAAGTGGTCTATATCATTATTTATGGCCCTTTACACATTTCTGGAGGTGTTTAAAGGTGTTTTGAGTCGTATCCCCAAAATTCATTCTTCAAACGGTAAGGCTATAGTAAGGTATGCAAAAAGGACAATTTTGACCATCTCTCAAATGTGGTTAAAAAGTGGTCTACATCATTATTCATGGCCCTTTACATGTTTCTGGAGGTGTATAAAGGTGTTTTGAGTCATATCCCCAAAATTCATTCTTCAAACGGTAAGGCTATAGTAAGGGATCCAAAAAGGATAATTTTGGACCATCTCTCAAATCTGTTTAAAAAGTGGTCTACATCATTATTTATGGCCCTTTACACATTTCTGGAGGTGTTTAAAGGTGTTTTGAGTCGTATCCCCAAAATTCATTCTTCAAACGGTAAGGCTATAGTAAGGGATCCAAAAAGGGCAATACTTGACCATCTCTCAAATACAGCTAAAAATGACCTATGCCATTATTTCATTTCATCTACATGTTTCCAGTTTTGTTTTAATCCTTCAGTTGACAATCTTTCACCTGAGTACAGACTGGTTTTGAACCCACACTGTCTAAGTTCCCAATCTGATGATTAATCCACCGAACCACTAGAGAACTTCCCTGGTACACACCTGTTTATATAAAGCTTTAGTTGAACACTGTGACCTCTGACCTCTTGAGGAGCTCCTCATCCAACAGAGCAGTGGAACAAACCTTCAGCGCTGAATATGTTCCAGTGGTTTCACACTCAACCTTTCCTCCAGAAAACCAGGGTTCAATTCCTGAGGAAGACATCTACACATAGCACCAGCAATATACAGTATGCGTGTGTGTGATCTAGCAATGAACTTGAGAAAAAAATGAACTCCACAACAATGAACTCTAGAAGGAACCAGAGTTTCCTAATAAAATTTGCTTTTGTTAAATTTTAACTTAAAAACTTCTTACTCTTTTTTTTAATTGATCATTTTGGATCTTGTTCAAATCTGGTTAAAAAGTGGTCTACATCATTATTTATGGCCCTTTACACATTTCTGGAGGTGTTTAAAGGTGTTTTGAGTCGTATCCCCAAAATTCATTCTTCAAACGGTAAGGCTATAGTAAGGGATCCAAAAAGGGCAATACTTGACCATCTCTCAAATACAGCTAAAAATGACCTATGCCATTATTTCATTTCATCTACATGTTTCCAGTTTTGTTTTAATCCTTCAGTTGACAATCTTTCACCTGAGTACAGACTGGTTTTGAACCCACACTGTCTAAGTTCCCAATCTGATGATTAATCCACCGAACCACTAGAGAACTTCCCTGATACACACCTGTTTATATAAAGCTTTAGTTGAACACTGTGACCTCTGACCTCTTGAGGAGCTCCTCATCCAACAGAGCAGTGGAACAAACCTTCAGCGCTGAATATGTTCCAGTGGTTTTATACTCAACCTTTCCTCCAGAAAACCAGGGTTCAATTCCTGAGGAAGACATCTACACATAGCACCAGCAATATACAGTATGCGTGTGTGTGACCTAGCAATGAACTTGAGAAAAAAATGAACTCCACAACAATGAACTTGAGAAGGAACCAGAGTTTCCTAATAAAATTTGCTTTTGTTAAATTTTAACTTAAAAACTTCTTACTCTTTTTTTTAATTGATTATTTTGGATCTTGTTCAAATCTGGTTAAAAAGTGGTCTACATCATTATTTATGGCCCTTTACACATTTCTGGAGGTGTTTAAAGGTGTTTTGAGTCGTATCCCCAAAATTCATTCTTCAAACGGTAAGGCTATAGTAAGGGATCCGAAAAGGACAATTTTGGACCATCTCTCAAATCTGGTTAAAAAGTGGTCTACATCATTATTTATGGCCCTTTACATGTTTCTGAAGGTGTTACAATGTGTTTTGAGTCATATCCCCAAAATTCATTCTTCAAACGGTAAGGCTATAGTAAGGGATCAAAAAAGGACAATTTTGGACCATCTCTCAAATCTGGTTAAAAAGTGGTCTACATAATTATTTATGGCCCTTTACACGTTTCTGAAGGTGTTACAATGTGTTTTGAGTCGTACCCCCAAAATTCATTCTTCAAATGGTAAGGCTATAGTAAGGGATGCAAAAAGGACAATTTTGGACCATCTCTCAAATCTGGTTAAAAAGTGGTCTACATTATTATATATGGCCCTTTACACATTTCTGGAGGTGTTTAAAGGTGTTTTGAGTCGTATCCCCTAAATTCATTCTTCAAACGGTAAGGCTATAGTAAGGGATCCAAAAAGGACAATTTTGGACCATCTCTCAAATCTGGTTAAAAAGTGGTCTACATCATTATTTATGGCCCTTTGCACATTTCTGGAGGTGTTTAAAGGTGTTTTGAGTCGTATCCCCAAAATTCACTCTTCAAACGGTAAGGCTATAGTAAGGGATCCAAAAAGGATAATTTTGGACCATCTCTCAAATCTGGTTAAAAAGTGGTCTACATCATTATTTATGGCCCTTTACACATTTCTGGAGGTGTTTAAAGGTGTTTTGAGTCGTATCCCCAAAATTCATTCTTCAAACGGTAAGGCTATAGTAAGGGATCCGAAAAGGACAATTTTGGACCATCTCTCAAATCTGGTTAAAAAGTGGTCTACATCATTATTTATTGCCCTTTACATGTTTCTGAAGGTGTTACAATGTGTTTTGAGTCGTATCCCCAAAATTCATTCTTCAAACGGTAAGGCTATAGTAAGGGATCCGAAAAGGACAATTTTGGACCATCTCTCAAATCTGGTTAAAAAGTGGTCTATATCATTATTTATGGCCCTTTACATGTTTCTGGAGGTGTTTAAAGGTGTTTTGAGTCGTACCCCCAAAATTCATTCTTCAAATGGTAAGGCTATAGTAAGGGATGCAAAAAGGACAATTTTGGACCATCTCTCAAATCTGGTTAAAAAGTGGTCTACATTATTATATATGGCCCTTTACACATTTCTGGAGGTGTTTAAAGGTGTTTTGAGTCGTATCCCCTAAATTCATTCTTCAAACGGTAAGGCTATAGTAAGGGATCCAAAAAGGACAATTTTGGACCATCTCTCAAATCTGGTTAAAAAGTGGTCTACATCATTATTTATGGCCCTTTACACATTTCTGGAGGTGTTTAAAGGTGTTTTGAGTCGTATCCCCAAAATTCATTCTTCAAACGGTAAGGCTATAGTAAGGGATCCAAAAAGGGCAATACTGGACTATCTCTCAAATACAGCTAAAAATGACCTATGCCATTATTTCATTTCATCTACATGTTTCCAGTTTTGTTTTAATCCTTCAGTTGACAATCTTTCACCTGAGTACAGACTGGTTTTGAACCCACACTGTCTAAGTTCCCAATCTGATGATTAATCCACCGAACCACTAGAGAACTTCCCTGATACACACCTGTTTATATAAAGCTTTAGTTGAACACTGTGACCTCTGACCTCTTGAGGAGCTCCTCATCCAACAGAGCAGTGGAACAAACCTTCAGCGCTGAATATGTTCCAGTGGTTTCACACTCAACCTTTCCTCCAGAAAACCAGGGTTCAATTCCTGAGGAAGACATCTACACATAGCACCAGCAATATACAGTATGCGTGTGTGTGATCTAGCAATGAACTTGAGAAAAAAATGAACTCCAGAACAATGAACTTGAGAAGGAACCAGAGTTTCCTAATAAAATTTGCTTTTGTTAAATTTTAACTTAAAAACTTCTTACTCTTTTTTTTAATTGATCATTTTGGATCTTGTTCAAATCTGGTTAAAAAGTGGTCTACATCATTATTTATGGCCCTTTACACATTTCTGGAGGTGTTTAAAGGTGTTTTGAGTCGTATCCCCAAAATTCATTCTTCAAACGGTAAGGCTATAGTAAGGTATGCAAAAAGGACAATTTTGGACCATCTCTCAAGTCTGGTTAAAAAGTGGTCTACATCATTATTTATGGCCCTTTACATGTTTCTGGAGGTGTATAAAGGTGTTTTGAGTCATATCCCCAAAATTCATTCTTCAAACGGTAAGGCTATAGTAAGGGATCCGAAAAGGACAATTTTGGACCATCTCTCAAATCTGGTTAAAAAGTGGTCTACATCATTATTTATGGCCCTTTACACATTTCTGGAGGTGTTTAAAGGTGTTTTGAGTCGTATCCCCAAAATTCATTCTTCAAACGGTAAGGCTATAGTAAGGGATCCAAAAAGGACAATTTTGGACCATCTCTCAAATCTGGTTAAAAAGTGGTCTACATCATTATTTATGGCCCTTTACACGTTTCTGGAGGTGTTTAAAGGTGTTTTGAGTCGTATCCCCAAAATTCATTCTTCAAACGGTAAGGCTATAGTAAGGGATGCAAAAAGGACAATTTTGGACCATCTCTCAAATCTGGTTAAAAAGTGGTCTACATTATTATATATGGCCCTTTACACATTTCTGGAGGTGTTTAAAGGTGTTTTGAGTCGTATCCCCTAAATTCATTCTTCAAACGGTAAGGCTATAGTAAGGGATCCAAAAAGGACAATTTTGGACCATCTCTCAAATCTGGTTAAAAAGTGGTCTACATCATTATTTATGGCCCTTTGCACATTTCTGGAGGTGTTTAAAGGTGTTTTGAGTCATATCCCCAAAATTCATTCTTCAAACGGTAAGGCTATAGTAAGGGATCCAAAAAGGACAATTTTGGACCATCTCTCAAATCTGGTTAAAAAGTGGTCTACATCATTATTTATGGCCCTTTACACATTTCTGGAGGTGTTTAAAGGTGTTTTGAGTCGTATCCCCAAAATTCACTCTTCAAACGGTAAGGGATCCAAAAAGGATAATTTTGGACCATCTCTCAAATCTGTTTAAAAAGTGGTCTACATCATTATTTATGGCCCTTTACACATTTCTGGAGGTGTTTAAAGGTGTTTTGAGTCGTATCCCCAAAATTCATTCTTCAAATGGTAAGGCTATAGTAAGGGATCCAAAAAGGACAATACTTGACCATCTCTCAAATACAGCTAAAAATGACCTATGCCATTATTTCATTTCATCTACATGTTTCCAGTTGTGTTTTAATCCTTCAGTTGACAATCTTTCACCTGAGTACAGACTGGTTTTGAACCCACACTGTCTAAGTTCCCAATCTGATGATTAATCCACCTAACCACTAGAGAACTTCCCTGATACACACCTGTTTATATAAAGCTTTAGTTGAACACTGTGACCTCTGACCTCTTGAGGAGCTCCTCATCCAACAGAGCAGTGGAACAAACCTTCAGCGCTGAATATGTTCCAGTGGTTTCACACTCAACCTTTCCTCCAGAAAACCAGGGTTCAATTCCTGAGGAAGACATCTACACATAGCACCAGCAATATACAGTATGTGTGTGTGTGATCTAGCAATGAACTTGAGAAGGAACCAGAGTTTCCTAATAAAATTTGCTTTTGTTAAATTTTAACTTAAAAACTTCTTACTCTTTTTTTTAATTGATCATTTTGGATCTTGTTCAAATCTGGTTAAAAAGTGGTCTACATCATTATTTATGGCCCTTTACACATTTCTGGAGGTGTTTAAAGGTGTTTTGAGTCGTATCCCCAAAATTCATTCTTCAAACGGTAAGGCTATAGTAAGGGATCCGAAAAGGACAATTTTGGACCATCTCTCAAATCTGGTTAAAAAGTGGTCTACATCATTATTTATGGCCCTTTACATGTTTCTGAAGGTGTTACAATGTGTTTTGAGTCATATCCCCAAAATTCATTCTTCAAACGGTAAGGCTATAGTAAGGGATCAAAAAAGGACAATTTTGGACCATCTCTCAAATCTGGTTAAAAAGTGGTCTACATAATTATTTATGGCCCTTTACACGTTTCTGAAGGTGTTACAATGTGTTTTGAGTCGTACCCCCAAAATTCATTCTTCAAATGGTAAGGCTATAGTAAGGGATGCAAAAAGGACAATTTTGGACCATCTCTCAAATCTGGTTAAAAAGTGGTCTACATTATTATATATGGCCCTTTACACATTTCTGGAGGTGTTTAAAGGTGTTTTGAGTCGTATCCCCTAAATTCATTCTTCAAACGGTAAGGCTATAGTAAGGGATCCAAAAAGGACAATTTTGGACCATCTCTCAAATCTGGTTAAAAAGTGGTCTACATCATTATTTATGGCCCTTTGCACATTTCTGGAGGTGTTTAAAGGTGTTTTGAGTCGTATCCCCAAAATTCATTCTTCAAACGGTAAGGCTATATATAGTAAGGGATCCGAAAAGGACAATTTTGGACCATCTCTCAAATCTGGTTAAAAAGTGGTCTACATCATTATTTATGGCCCTTTGCACATTTCTGGAGGTGTTTAAAGGTGTTTTGAGTCGTATCCCCAAAATTCATTCTTCAAACGGTAAGGCTATAGTAAGGGATCCGAAAAGGACAATTTTGGACCATCTCTCAAATCTGGTTAAAAAGTGGTCTATATCATTATTTATGGCCCTTTACACATTTCTGGAGGTGTTTAAAGGTGTTTTGAGTCGTATCCCCAAAATTCATTCTTCAAACGGTAAGGCTATAGTAAGGGATCCAAAAAGGACAATTTTGGACCATGTCTCAAATCTGTTTAAAAAGTGGTCTACATCATTATTTATGGCCCTTTAAACATTTCTGGAGGTGTTTAAAGGTGTTTTGAGTCGTATCCCCAAAATTCATTCTTCAAACGGTAAGGCTATAGTAAGGGATCCGAAAAGGACAATTTTGGACCATCTCTCAAATCTGGTTAAAAAGTGGTCTACATCATTATTTATGGCCCTTTGCACATTTCTGGAGGTGTTTAAAGGTGTTTTGAGTCGTATCCCAAAAATTCATTCTTCAAACGGTAAGGCTATAGTAAGGGATCCGAAAAGGACAATTTTGGACCATCTCTCAAATCTGGTTAAAAAGTGGTCTATATCATTATTTATGGCCCTTTACACATTTCTGGAGGTGTTTAAAGGTGTTTTGAGTCGTATCCCCAAAATTCATTCTTCAAACGGTAAGGCTATAGTAAGGGATCCAAAAAGGACAATTTTGGACCATCTCTCAAATCTGGTTAAAAAGTGGTCTACATCATTATTTATGGCCCTTTACACATTTCTGGAGGTGTTTAAAGGTGTTTTGAGTCGTATCCCCAAAATTCATTCTTCAAACGGTAAGGCTATAGTAAGGGATCCAAAAAGGACAATTTTGGACCATCTCTCAAATCTGTTTAAAAAGTGGTCTATATCATTATTTATGGCCCTTTACACATTTCTGGAGGTGTTTAAAGGTGTTTTGAGTCGTATCCCCAAAATTCATTCTTCAAATGGTAAGGCTATAGTAAGGGATCCGAAAAGGACAATTTTGGACCATCTCTCAAATCTGGTTAAAAAGTGGTCTATATCATTATTTATGGCCCTTTACACATTTCTGGAGGTGTTTAAAGGTGTTTTGAGTCGTATCCCCAAAATTCATTCTTCAAACGGTAAGGCTATAGTAAGGTATGCAAAAAGGACAATTTTGACCATCTCTCAAATGTGGTTAAAAAGTGGTCTACATCATTATTCATGGCCCTTTACATGTTTCTGGAGGTGTATAAAGGTGTTTTGAGTCATATCCCCAAAATTCATTCTTCAAACGGTAAGGCTATAGTAAGGGATCCAAAAAGGATAATTTTGGACCATCTCTCAAATCTGTTTAAAAAGTGGTCTACATCATTATTTATGGCCCTTTACACATTTCTGGAGGTGTTTAAAGGTGTTTTGAGTCGTATCCCCAAAATTCATTCTTCAAACGGTAAGGCTATAGTAAGGGATCCAAAAAGGGCAATACTTGACCATCTCTCAAATACAGCTAAAAATGACCTATGCCATTATTTCATTTCATCTACATGTTTCCAGTTTTGTTTTAATCCTTCAGTTGACAATCTTTCACCTGAGTACAGACTGGTTTTGAACCCACACTGTCTAAGTTCCCAATCTGATGATTAATCCACCGAACCACTAGAGAACTTCCCTGATACACACCTGTTTATATAAAGCTTTAGTTGAACACTGTGACCTCTGACCTCTTGAGGAGCTCCTCATCCAACAGAGCAGTGGAACAAACCTTCAGCGCTGAATATGTTCCAGTGGTTTTATACTCAACCTTTCCTCCAGAAAACCAGGGTTCAATTCCTGAGGAAGACATCTACACATAGCACCAGCAATATACAGTATGCGTGTGTGTGACCTAGCAATGAACTTGAGAAAAAAATGAACTCCACAACAATGAACTTGAGAAGGAACCAGAGTTTCCTAATAAAATTTGCTTTTGTTAAATTTTAACTTAAAAACTTCTTACTCTTTTTTTTAATTGATTATTTTGGATCTTGTTCAAATCTGGTTAAAAAGTGGTCTACATCATTATTTATGGCCCTTTACACATTTCTGGAGGTGTTTAAAGGTGTTTTGAGTCGTATCCCCAAAATTCATTCTTCAAACGGTAAGGCTATAGTAAGGGATCCGAAAAGGACAATTTTGGACCATCTCTCAAATCTGGTTAAAAAGTGGTCTACATCATTATTTATGGCCCTTTACATGTTTCTGAAGGTGTTACAATGTGTTTTGAGTCATATCCCCAAAATTCATTCTTCAAACGGTAAGGCTATAGTAAGGGATCAAAAAAGGACAATTTTGGACCATCTCTCAAATCTGGTTAAAAAGTGGTCTACATAATTATTTATGGCCCTTTACACGTTTCTGAAGGTGTTACAATGTGTTTTGAGTCGTACCCCCAAAATTCATTCTTCAAATGGTAAGGCTATAGTAAGGGATGCAAAAAGGACAATTTTGGACCATCTCTCAAATCTGGTTAAAAAGTGGTCTACATTATTATATATGGCCCTTTACACATTTCTGGAGGTGTTTAAAGGTGTTTTGAGTCGTATCCCCTAAATTCATTCTTCAAACGGTAAGGCTATAGTAAGGGATCCAAAAAGGACAATTTTGGACCATCTCTCAAATCTGGTTAAAAAGTGGTCTACATCATTATTTATGGCCCTTTGCACATTTCTGGAGGTGTTTAAAGGTGTTTTGAGTCGTATCCCCAAAATTCATTCTTCAAACGGTAAGGCTATAGTAAGGGATCCGAAAAGGATAATTTTGGACCATCTCTCAAATCTGTTTAAAAAGTGGTCTACATCATTATTTATGGCCCTTTACACATTTCTGGAGGTGTTTAAAGGTGTTTTGAGTCGTATCCCCAAAATTCACTCTTCAAACGGTAAGGCTATAGTAAGGGATCCAAAAAGGACAATACTTGACCATCTCTCAAATACAGCTAAAAATGACCTATGCCATTATTTCATTTCATCTACATGTTTCCAGTTGTGTTTTAATCCTTCAGTTGACAATCTTTCACCTGAGTACAGACTGGTTTTGAACCCACACTGTCTAAGTTCCCAATCTGATGATTAATCCACCGAACTACTAGAGAACTTCCCTGATACACACCTGTTTATATAAAGCTTTAGTTGAACACTGTGACCTCTGACCTCTTGAGGAGCTCCTCATCCAACAGAGCAGTGGAACAAACCTTCAGCGCTGAATATGTTCCAGTGGTTTCACACTCAACCTTTCCTCCAGAAAACCAGGGTTCAATTCCTGAGGAAGACATCTACACATAGCACCAGCAATATACAGTATGTGTGTGTGTGATCTAGCAATGAACTTGAGAAGGAACCAGAGTTTCCTAATAAAATTTGCTTTTGTTAAATTTTAACTTAAAAACTTCTTACTCTTTTTTTTAATTGATCATTTTGGATCTTGTTCAAATCTGGTTAAAAAGTGGTCTACATCATTATTTATGGCCCTTTACACATTTCTGGAGGTGTTTAAAGGTGTTTTTAGTCGTATCCCCAAAATTCATTCTTCAAACGGTAAGGCTATAGTAAGGGATCCAAAAAGGACAATTTTGGACCATCTCTCAAATCTGGTTAAAAAGTGGTCTACATCATTATTTATGGCCCTTTACACATTTCTGGAGGTGTTTAAAGGTGTTTTGAGTCGTATCCCCAAAATTCATTCTTCAAACGGTAAGGCTATAGTAAGGGATCCAAAAAGGACAATTTTGGACCATCTCTCAAATCTGGTTAAAAAGTGGTCTACATCATTATTTATGGCCCTTTACACATTTCTGGAGGTGTTTAAAGGTGTTTTGAGTCGTATCCCCAAAATTCACTCTTCAAACGGTAAGGCTATAGTAAGGGATCCAAAAAGGACAATACTTGACCATCTCTCAAATACAGCTAAAAATGACCTATGCCATTATTTCATTTCATCTACATGTTTCCAGTTGTGTTTTAATCCTTCAGTTGACAATCTTTCACCTGAGTACAGACTGGTTTTGAACCCACACTGTCTAAGTTCCCAATCTGATGATTAATCCACCGAACCACTAGAGAACTTCCCTGATACACACCTGTTTATATAAAGCTTTAGTTGAACACTGTGACCCTCTGACCTCTTGAGGAGCTCCTCATCCAACAGAGCAGTGGAACAAACCTTCAGCGCTGAATATGTTCCAGTGGTTTCACACTCAACCTTTCCTCCAGAAAACCAGGGTTCAATTCCTGAGGAAGACATCTACACATAGCACCAGCAATATACAGTATGCGTGTGTGTGATCTAGCAATGAACTTGAGAAAAAAATGAACTCCACAACAATGAACTTGAGAAGGAACCAGAGTTTCCTAATAAAATTTGCTTTTGTTAAATTTTAACTTAAAAACTTCTTACTCTTTTTTTTAATTGATCATTTTGGATCTTGTTCAAATCTGGTTAAAAAGTGGTCTACATCATTATTTATGGCCCTTTACACATTTCTGGAGGTGTTTAAAGGTGTTTTGAGTCGTATTCCCAAAATTCATTCTTCAAACGGTAAGGCTATAGGAAGGGATCCGAAAAGGACAATTTTGGACCATCTCTCAAATCTGGTTAAAAAGTGGTCTACATAATTATTTATGGCCCTTTACACGTTTCTGAAGGTGTTACAATGTGTTTTGAGTCGTACCCCCAAAATTCATTCTTCAAATGGTAAGGCTATAGTAAGGGATGCAAAAAGGACAATTTTGGACCATCTCTCAAATCTGGTTAAAAAGTGGTCTACATTATTATATATGGCCCTTTACACATTTCTGGAGGTGTTTAAAGGTGTTTTGAGTCGTATCCCCTAAATTCATTCTTCAAACGGTAAGGCTATAGTAAGGGATCCAAAAAGGACAATTTTGGACCATCTCTCAAATCTGGTTAAAAAGTGGTCTACATCATTATTTATGGCCCTTTGCACATTTCTGGAGGTGTTTAAAGGTGTTTTGAGTCGTATCCCCAAAATTCATTCTTCAAACGGTAAGGCTATAGTAAGGGATCCGAAAAGGACAATTTTGGACCATCTCTCAAATCTGGTTAAAAAGTGGTCTACATCATTATTTATGGCCCTTTACACATTTCTGGAGGTGTTTAAAGGTGTTTTGAGTCGTATCCCCAAAATTCATTCTTCAAATGGTAAGGCTATAGTAAGGGATCCAAAAAGGACAATACTTGACCATCTCTCAAATACAGCTAAAAATGACCTATGCCATTATTTCATTTCATCTACATGTTTCCAGTTGTGTTTTAATCCTTCAGTTGACAATCTTTCACCTGAGTACAGACTGGTTTTGAACCCACACTGTCTAAGTTCCCAATCTGATGATTAATCCACCTAACCACTAGAGAACTTCCCTGATACACACCTGTTTATATAAAGCTTTAGTTGAACACTGTGACCTCTGACCTCTTGAGGAGCTCCTCATCCAACAGAGCAGTGGAACAAACCTTCAGCGCTGAATATGTTCCAGTGGTTTCACACTCAACCTTTCCTCCAGAAAACCAGGGTTCAATTCCTGAGGAAGACATCTACACATAGCACCAGCAATATACAGTATGTGTGTGTGTGATCTAGCAATGAACTTGAGAAGGAACCAGAGTTTCCTAATAAAATTTGCTTTTGTTAAATTTTAACTTAAAAACTTCTTACTCTTTTTTTTAATTGATCATTTTGGATCTTGTTCAAATCTGGTTAAAAAGTGGTCTACATCATTATTTATGGCCCTTTACACATTTCTGGAGGTGTTTAAAGGTGTTTTGAGTCGTATCCCCAAAATTCATTCTTCAAACGGTAAGGCTATAGTAAGGGATCCGAAAAGGACAATTTTGGACCATCTCTCAAATCTGGTTAAAAAGTGGTCTACATCATTATTTATGGCCCTTTACATGTTTCTGAAGGTGTTACAATGTGTTTTGAGTCATATCCCCAAAATTCATTCTTCAAACGGTAAGGCTATAGTAAGGGATCAAAAAAGGACAATTTTGGACCATCTCTCAAATCTGGTTAAAAAGTGGTCTACATAATTATTTATGGCCCTTTACACGTTTCTGAAGGTGTTACAATGTGTTTTGAGTCGTACCCCCAAAATTCATTCTTCAAATGGTAAGGCTATAGTAAGGGATGCAAAAAGGACAATTTTGGACCATCTCTCAAATCTGGTTAAAAAGTGGTCTACATTATTATATATGGCCCTTTACACATTTCTGGAGGTGTTTAAAGGTGTTTTGAGTCGTATCCCCTAAATTCATTCTTCAAACGGTAAGGCTATAGTAAGGGATCCAAAAAGGACAATTTTGGACCATCTCTCAAATCTGGTTAAAAAGTGGTCTACATCATTATTTATGGCCCTTTGCACATTTCTGGAGGTGTTTAAAGGTGTTTTGAGTCGTATCCCCAAAATTCATTCTTCAAACGGTAAGGCTATATATAGTAAGGGATCCGAAAAGGACAATTTTGGACCATCTCTCAAATCTGGTTAAAAAGTGGTCTACATCATTATTTATGGCCCTTTGCACATTTCTGGAGGTGTTTAAAGGTGTTTTGAGTCGTATCCCCAAAATTCATTCTTCAAACGGTAAGGCTATAGTAAGGGATCCGAAAAGGACAATTTTGGACCATCTCTCAAATCTGGTTAAAAAGTGGTCTATATCATTATTTATGGCCCTTTACACATTTCTGGAGGTGTTTAAAGGTGTTTTGAGTCGTATCCCCAAAATTCATTCTTCAAACGGTAAGGCTATAGTAAGGGATCCAAAAAGGACAATTTTGGACCATGTCTCAAATCTGTTTAAAAAGTGGTCTACATCATTATTTATGGCCCTTTAAACATTTCTGGAGGTGTTTAAAGGTGTTTTGAGTCGTATCCCCAAAATTCATTCTTCAAACGGTAAGGCTATAGTAAGGGATCCGAAAAGGACAATTTTGGACCATCTCTCAAATCTGGTTAAAAAGTGGTCTACATCATTATTTATGGCCCTTTGCACATTTCTGGAGGTGTTTAAAGGTGTTTTGAGTCGTATCCCAAAAATTCATTCTTCAAACGGTAAGGCTATAGTAAGGGATCCGAAAAGGACAATTTTGGACCATCTCTCAAATCTGGTTAAAAAGTGGTCTATATCATTATTTATGGCCCTTTACACATTTCTGGAGGTGTTTAAAGGTGTTTTGAGTCGTATCCCCAAAATTCATTCTTCAAACGGTAAGGCTATAGTAAGGGATCCAAAAAGGACAATTTTGGACCATCTCTCAAATCTGGTTAAAAAGTGGTCTACATCATTATTTATGGCCCTTTACACATTTCTGGAGGTGTTTAAAGGTGTTTTGAGTCGTATCCCCAAAATTCATTCTTCAAACGGTAAGGCTATAGTAAGGGATCCAAAAAGGACAATTTTGGACCATCTCTCAAATCTGTTTAAAAAGTGGTCTATATCATTATTTATGGCCCTTTACACATTTCTGGAGGTGTTTAAAGGTGTTTTGAGTCGTATCCCCAAAATTCATTCTTCAAATGGTAAGGCTATAGTAAGGGATCCGAAAAGGACAATTTTGGACCATCTCTCAAATCTGGTTAAAAAGTGGTCTATATCATTATTTATGGCCCTTTACACATTTCTGGAGGTGTTTAAAGGTGTTTTGAGTCGTATCCCCAAAATTCATTCTTCAAACGGTAAGGCTATAGTAAGGTATGCAAAAAGGACAATTTTGACCATCTCTCAAATGTGGTTAAAAAGTGGTCTACATCATTATTCATGGCCCTTTACATGTTTCTGGAGGTGTATAAAGGTGTTTTGAGTCATATCCCCAAAATTCATTCTTCAAACGGTAAGGCTATAGTAAGGGATCCAAAAAGGATAATTTTGGACCATCTCTCAAATCTGTTTAAAAAGTGGTCTACATCATTATTTATGGCCCTTTACACATTTCTGGAGGTGTTTAAAGGTGTTTTGAGTCGTATCCCCAAAATTCATTCTTCAAACGGTAAGGCTATAGTAAGGGATCCAAAAAGGGCAATACTTGACCATCTCTCAAATACAGCTAAAAATGACCTATGCCATTATTTCATTTCATCTACATGTTTCCAGTTTTGTTTTAATCCTTCAGTTGACAATCTTTCACCTGAGTACAGACTGGTTTTGAACCCACACTGTCTAAGTTCCCAATCTGATGATTAATCCACCGAACCACTAGAGAACTTCCCTGATACACACCTGTTTATATAAAGCTTTAGTTGAACACTGTGACCTCTGACCTCTTGAGGAGCTCCTCATCCAACAGAGCAGTGGAACAAACCTTCAGCGCTGAATATGTTCCAGTGGTTTTATACTCAACCTTTCCTCCAGAAAACCAGGGTTCAATTCCTGAGGAAGACATCTACACATAGCACCAGCAATATACAGTATGCGTGTGTGTGACCTAGCAATGAACTTGAGAAAAAAATGAACTCCACAACAATGAACTTGAGAAGGAACCAGAGTTTCCTAATAAAATTTGCTTTTGTTAAATTTTAACTTAAAAACTTCTTACTCTTTTTTTTAATTGATTATTTTGGATCTTGTTCAAATCTGGTTAAAAAGTGGTCTACATCATTATTTATGGCCCTTTACACATTTCTGGAGGTGTTTAAAGGTGTTTTGAGTCGTATCCCCAAAATTCATTCTTCAAACGGTAAGGCTATAGTAAGGGATCCGAAAAGGACAATTTTGGACCATCTCTCAAATCTGGTTAAAAAGTGGTCTACATCATTATTTATGGCCCTTTACATGTTTCTGAAGGTGTTACAATGTGTTTTGAGTCATATCCCCAAAATTCATTCTTCAAACGGTAAGGCTATAGTAAGGGATCAAAAAAGGACAATTTTGGACCATCTCTCAAATCTGGTTAAAAAGTGGTCTACATAATTATTTATGGCCCTTTACACGTTTCTGAAGGTGTTACAATGTGTTTTGAGTCGTACCCCCAAAATTCATTCTTCAAATGGTAAGGCTATAGTAAGGGATGCAAAAAGGACAATTTTGGACCATCTCTCAAATCTGGTTAAAAAGTGGTCTACATTATTATATATGGCCCTTTACACATTTCTGGAGGTGTTTAAAGGTGTTTTGAGTCGTATCCCCTAAATTCATTCTTCAAACGGTAAGGCTATAGTAAGGGATCCAAAAAGGACAATTTTGGACCATCTCTCAAATCTGGTTAAAAAGTGGTCTACATCATTATTTATGGCCCTTTGCACATTTCTGGAGGTGTTTAAAGGTGTTTTGAGTCGTATCCCCAAAATTCATTCTTCAAACGGTAAGGCTATAGTAAGGGATCCGAAAAGGATAATTTTGGACCATCTCTCAAATCTGTTTAAAAAGTGGTCTACATCATTATTTATGGCCCTTTACACATTTCTGGAGGTGTTTAAAGGTGTTTTGAGTCGTATCCCCAAAATTCACTCTTCAAACGGTAAGGCTATAGTAAGGGATCCAAAAAGGACAATACTTGACCATCTCTCAAATACAGCTAAAAATGACCTATGCCATTATTTCATTTCATCTACATGTTTCCAGTTGTGTTTTAATCCTTCAGTTGACAATCTTTCACCTGAGTACAGACTGGTTTTGAACCCACACTGTCTAAGTTCCCAATCTGATGATTAATCCACCGAACTACTAGAGAACTTCCCTGATACACACCTGTTTATATAAAGCTTTAGTTGAACACTGTGACCTCTGACCTCTTGAGGAGCTCCTCATCCAACAGAGCAGTGGAACAAACCTTCAGCGCTGAATATGTTCCAGTGGTTTCACACTCAACCTTTCCTCCAGAAAACCAGGGTTCAATTCCTGAGGAAGACATCTACACATAGCACCAGCAATATACAGTATGTGTGTGTGTGATCTAGCAATGAACTTGAGAAGGAACCAGAGTTTCCTAATAAAATTTGCTTTTGTTAAATTTTAACTTAAAAACTTCTTACTCTTTTTTTTAATTGATCATTTTGGATCTTGTTCAAATCTGGTTAAAAAGTGGTCTACATCATTATTTATGGCCCTTTACACATTTCTGGAGGTGTTTAAAGGTGTTTTTAGTCGTATCCCCAAAATTCATTCTTCAAACGGTAAGGCTATAGTAAGGGATCCAAAAAGGACAATTTTGGACCATCTCTCAAATCTGGTTAAAAAGTGGTCTACATCATTATTTATGGCCCTTTACACATTTCTGGAGGTGTTTAAAGGTGTTTTGAGTCGTATCCCCAAAATTCATTCTTCAAACGGTAAGGCTATAGTAAGGGATCCAAAAAGGACAATTTTGGACCATCTCTCAAATCTGGTTAAAAAGTGGTCTACATCATTATTTATGGCCCTTTACACATTTCTGGAGGTGTTTAAAGGTGTTTTGAGTCGTATCCCCAAAATTCACTCTTCAAACGGTAAGGCTATAGTAAGGGATCCAAAAAGGACAATACTTGACCATCTCTCAAATACAGCTAAAAATGACCTATGCCATTATTTCATTTCATCTACATGTTTCCAGTTGTGTTTTAATCCTTCAGTTGACAATCTTTCACCTGAGTACAGACTGGTTTTGAACCCACACTGTCTAAGTTCCCAATCTGATGATTAATCCACCGAACCACTAGAGAACTTCCCTGATACACACCTGTTTATATAAAGCTTTAGTTGAACACTGTGACCTCTGACCTCTTGAGGAGCTCCTCATCCAACAGAGCAGTGGAACAAACCTTCAGCGCTGAATATGTTCCAGTGGTTTCACACTCAACCTTTCCTCCAGAAAACCAGGGTTCAATTCCTGAGGAAGACATCTACACATAGCACCAGCAATATACAGTATGCGTGTGTGTGATCTAGCAATGAACTTGAGAAAAAAATGAACTCCACAACAATGAACTTGAGAAGGAACCAGAGTTTCCTAATAAAATTTGCTTTTGTTAAATTTTAACTTAAAAACTTCTTACTCTTTTTTTTAATTGATCATTTTGGATCTTGTTCAAATCTGGTTAAAAAGTGGTCTACATCATTATTTATGGCCCTTTACACATTTCTGGAGGTGTTTAAAGGTGTTTTGAGTCGTATTCCCAAAATTCATTCTTCAAACGGTAAGGCTATAGGAAGGGATCCGAAAAGGACAATTTTGGACCATCTCTCAAATCTGGTTAAAAAGTGGTCTACATAATTATTTATGGCCCTTTACACGTTTCTGAAGGTGTTACAATGTGTTTTGAGTCGTACCCCCAAAATTCATTCTTCAAATGGTAAGGCTATAGTAAGGGATGCAAAAAGGACAATTTTGGACCATCTCTCAAATCTGGTTAAAAAGTGGTCTACATTATTATATATGGCCCTTTACACATTTCTGGAGGTGTTTAAAGGTGTTTTGAGTCGTATCCCCTAAATTCATTCTTCAAACGGTAAGGCTATAGTAAGGGATCCAAAAAGGACAATTTTGGACCATCTCTCAAATCTGGTTAAAAAGTGGTCTACATCATTATTTATGGCCCTTTGCACATTTCTGGAGGTGTTTAAAGGTGTTTTGAGTCGTATCCCCAAAATTCATTCTTCAAACGGTAAGGCTATAGTAAGGGATCCGAAAAGGACAATTTTGGACCATCTCTCAAATCTGGTTAAAAAGTGGTCTATATCATTATTTATGGCCCTTTACACATTTCTGGAGGTGTTTAAAGGTGTTTTGAGTCGTATCCCCAAAATTCATTCTTCAAACGGTAAGGCTATAGTAAGGGATCCAAAAAGGGCAATACTGGACTATCTCTCAAATACAGCTAAAAATGACCTATGCCATTATTTCATTTCATCTACATGTTTCCAGTTTTGTTTTAATCCTTCAGTTGACAATCTTTCACCTGAGTACAGACTGGTTTTGAACCCACACTGTCTAAGTTCCCAATCTGATGATTAATCCACCGAACCACTAGAGAACTTCCCTGATACACACCTGTTTATATAAAGCTTTAGTTGAACACTGTGACCTCTGACCTCTTGAGGAGCTCCTCATCCAACAGAGCAGTGGAACAAACCTTCAGCGCTGAATATGTTCCAGTGGTTTCACACTCAACCTTTCCTCCAGAAAACCAGGGTTCAATTCCTGAGGAAGACATCTACACATAGCACCAGCAATATACAGTATGTGTGTGTGTGATCTAGCAATGAACTTGAGAAAAAAATGAACTCCAGAACAATGAACTTGAGAAGGAACCAGAGTTTCCTAATAAAATTTGCTTTTGTTAAATTTTAACTTAAAAAGTTCTTACTCTTTTTTTTAATTGATCATTTTGGATCTTGTTCAAATCTGGTTAAAAAGTGGTCTACATCATAATTTATGGCCCTTTACACATTTCTGGAGGTGTTTAAAGGTGTTTTGAGTCGTATCCCCAAAATTCATTCTTCAAACGGTAAGGCTATAGTAAGGGATCCAAAAAGGACAATACTGGACTATCTCTCAAATACAGCTAAAAATGACCTATGCCATTATTTCATTTCATCTACATGTTTCCAGTTGTGTTTTAATCCTTCAGTTGACAATCTTTCACCTGAGTACAGACTGGTTTTGAACCCACACTGTCTAAGTTCCCAATCTGATGATTAATCCACCTAACCACTAGAGAACTTCCCTGATACACACCTGTTTATATAAAGCTTTAGTTGAACACTGTGACCTCTGACCTCTTGAGGAGCTCCTCATCCAACAGAGCAGTGGAACAAACCTTCAGCACTGAATATGTTCCAGTGGTTTCACACTCAACCTTTCCTCCAGAAAACCAGGGTTCAATTCCTGAGGAAGACATCTACACATAGCACCAGCAATATACAGTATGCGTGTGTGTGATCTAGCAATGAACTTGAGAAAAAAATGAACTCCACAACAATGAACTTGAGAAGGAACCAGAGTTTCCTAATAAAATTTGCTTTTGTTAAATTTTAACTTAAAAACTTCTTACTCTTTTTTTTAATTGATCATTTTGGATCTTGTTCAAATCTGGTTAAAAAGTGGTCTACATCATTATTTATGGCCCTTTACGTGTTTCTGGAGGTGTATAAAGGTGTTTTGAGTTGTATCCCCAAAATTCATTCTTCAAACGGTAAGGCTATCCAAAAAGGTCAATTTTGGACCATCTCTCAAATCTGGTTAAAAAGTGGTCTACATCATTATTCATGCCTTTACATGTTTCTGGAGGTGTTTAAAGGTGTCCTTTCCCAAAATTAATTGGTCAAACTTTAACCTGAACCCTCTTTTCCCCCCTGGCAAATCACACCCAGGTCAAACCCATTGTCTCACATTCTGGGAAGGTCATGTCTATTAAAAGTTCAAATGTCTGCAAGGGACGGCGGTTGTTGTGTCTGGAACCACTTGTTCATCAATATCTTTCCTCGTTATGGCATTTAAAACTACTGAAACTTGGAAAGTCAATGTGAAGGAACACATTGACATTAAAATAATGAAGTCACACACCTGACTTACTCAATAATCTCTAAATTGTCAATTTTCCTAACTAATGTTTTACAGTTTATCTTTGGTTTAGGTGTATGAACATGCCAGTCATAGCCACTGCAGTGAATGAGCAAAGCTAAAGGACAATACCAGGCTTTGTAATGCGACCAGGGTTGGCGGTTCACTGTGTATGACTTCACACTGTGGCTGAACAATAGTCTTGGAGCAACAGGACAGGAAGCAATAACCCATAATCCTAAGGGAAGTTACTGCGTACCATGCAGGATGATCTGTTTAACCGTAGCAAAGATATAACAAAGCTGCGATTGCTTCGTAGCTCCACATCCACTCCTTCTACACATTCACAGATCTGTCACTTTCTTACATTCTTGCCCTTTCGCTCCACTTTCAACCCTCTCTCCTCTCACTATAACTCTTTTCTACCCTACTGTACTCAGGGGGCCGGTGGCTGCGAGGGCCAACAAATGTCCCATTGTTGCTGGGAGGAGTGACCCCATGGTTGGAGGAATCTGTTACTTTGATACAGAGGTTGAGGAAGAGGAGGATGAAGAGAGTTGAAACGGTCATTAGATTTTGAGATGGAAGGAGAAAGATGAACTCAAGGTGATGAAGAAAAAAACATAAAGGAAGGTAAATGTAGAGAGAGGGAGGGAGTGGGAGAGGAGAAGAATATTCCAATATACAGAACTACTTTTGTGCTGTTGCTATTGGTAACCTGATTTATATGATGTCCTTTTGGCTGCTTTTTTCCACTCGAAACCCGGGTTGCAAAAAAAGACAAAAAGAACATTTGTCTTTGCCCCCTCCCTCTTCCCTCTTGTCTCTTTCTCTTGCTACTACTTTATTTTTGAACACCGTAAACACACATTTGTCTCGCTGGTTTAGCTGTTGCTCAACGCTCAATAGGAGGTGAAAAGGAAAACAGCTAAATCAGCCTAAAGGAGGGCACTAACAACATTCTCCCCAAGGGTTGTCCTCCTATTTCTGAGGCCTCCTCCGGGTCTGAAGTGAGCAAGTGGAGTGCAAATCCAATGACTGAATCCTGTTAAGGGCCATTGGAAGTCAGTGAGGCATTAGCAATAAAACATGCAGGGCCCACGGCTTTTCCCTCAAAAGCTCTGCGTGCACAAATGAGGGGGATGGCGCCCTTCTCTGCACATACTCTGTGTTTTACACCTTCACTTTTCTTATGCAACACAACTTGGCCTTTGTGCAGCAGCAGCAGGACAGAACAACTAGACTGTACCCGTGGTCTTGTCGACTCATTCTTCTCATTTTCCCTCAGAGGCAACAAGAGGGAGGTTTTCTTTCCTCTGATGAGTTTGGAAAATGTTTCATACAGGGAAGAAACAGACGTGGAGAGTTTTCTATCACATGAGTGAGTGTGAAATTTTGGAACATCTACTTAACCTCTTCCTCCCTGACTGAATTTTCAAGGAAAAACGCTTAAAAAACCCAAAAGAAAATGAAGAATTGCTCCACAATCCTAAGGTTTATATGGATGTTCTTTGTATCTATGGACATCTATGGACTTCATAGAATCTATTACCATTGTCTAAAATACTGTAGCTAATACTATGATGGAATAAACTGTAATAAACAAAAAGTGAAAATGGTTTATTTTCCCCTTATTTGACAACGGCTAACACCCTGCTAACAATGATTCCATGAATGTAAACACTACTGATCACCTTCAGCAACTTCTTGACACCACATGTACAAAAGTTGATAGAATTAGAGCAAAGTAAAAAGCCTCAAAAAAGGTGTAAGTCAAGATAACACCAGACGGAAAGTCCATTTGGAACAGTTTGGCACACTTTTGTGCCAAACTGTTCCAAATAGATCATTCTACAATTCCAATACAATCTGGAAATCTGGAAAATACAACTCATATGTGTTACAGAAGTCTATTAAAGTCTAATGGAGCTTTTAGCTATGGAATTTACCTTGTGTTTCATCAACTTCTACCTTTGTGCACAACTAAAATCAATAAAAGCAAATAAAAATGGGTTACTTTGTCTCCAAATGGAGTAGTTTTATTAAGAGCCAGTATCCAGGAATTTTTTGAAGGTTTCTTTATTATTTTGAGATGGGACTAGTTTC
Organism: Siphamia tubifer; assembly: GCA_020466265.1. NCBI lineage: Eukaryota > Metazoa > Chordata > Actinopteri > Kurtiformes > Apogonidae > Siphamia > Siphamia tubifer. The sequence goes on along the minus strand of CM035800.1, from coordinate 11,149,782 downwards.
AACATAATGCATCGATGACTCCAGGATATAGATAATATTAATGTGAATCCCATGTTATGTACAGGTTTGCAAGGTCAAGGAAATTTATTTTAGGAGTAAATGAATCATAGTATGAGGTTTTGGCAGAGGCCTGTGACCTCTGAGTACTTTTCTACTTTTTTGCCTAAAAAAACCTGATGTATACAATTAGACACAGTCCACCAGGGGAGAGGATTTAATACACACTTTAATGGTTCAAACAAAGTTGATGCATTGGTACGCATGCACAGCCGCAAGACTACGCTTAGCTACGCATCGGCCGCCATTATGTAGCGACGCGATTCTGCAAATATGGTACTTTATTTAATGTATTTGTTATATTCATAGAAGAAGTATTCCAAAAATGGCTGGACAAGAAGATAAGCTGTGTGAAGTGATTAGACAATAGTGTCATTTGTATAACAGTAATAAAATATCACCATCCAGGTCTGTGCAGGTGTTCAAAGGGCGAACATACCACCGACGTTTGTGCTGCTGTTTTTATTTTCCGTATCAATAGGATGAACTCCTCTTCAGTTGCCATTTTGTTTGATGTCAATAAATCAATCAATCACTCAACTTTATTTATATAGCACATTTAAGAAGATCCACAGGGGACGCCACGATGTCACTTGCAATGACAAGTTTTTACCATTTTGGAAAAAGAATTACAAATGTATTAGATGTTTACTTAGTTGTTTGTGTTTTATTATGTTTTACGTTTTTTTAACTTAATCCTATTATACTTAACTTTGGTGGATAACTTTGTATCTCATTCTCTTGATGCATTATTTAAGTTCTAGTTGTAAGTTTTGAAATACTAACATAACTATAAACCAAACCAGAATGCGAATACATTTACATAAGAGTTCACATTGGCACACGTGTTCTTTTGTAACAAACAAAAGTTTTGTTTCAAACTTTTAGCTTTTTCGCTTCATGTATATTTATATTTACCTGAGCAGTGCTGGGTCTGGATAACACTGTCTTTACTATAGGAGACTTGGGTTCAAATAACATGGAAAACCTTGTATGCAGATGCTATGGTAACAGGGAGCCAGGGTAATAAGTTATCCTCATTATTATCACCCTCCACCCCCGGAAAAAAAGGAATATTTGTCATGAAGCTAAAAGAAAATGTTGTAAAAGAAGCAGAGTTGAGGCCCTACTGTATAGATCAGGGGTCTGGGGTCCTGTTCCTGAAGACCCACTATCCTGCACTAGTAGATCAGAGGTCCTGGAGGGATCCTGCATGTTTTACATATTTCCTTCGAAGCCATTCCATCATTATCAGGCTTCTGCAGAACTCATGAGGAGTGACTATTAACTCTTGAGTGTCAGCGCTGAAGCGTTCTGAATGGAAGGTTTAGTTTAAATATTCAGAAAAATTCTACTGTTTTCCTTTTTTTTTAATTATTCATTTTTACTGTGTTTTTACTGTTGATAGAACAGGAGTCAAATGGCAACCAATTTAGAAAAAGGCTAAATTAAAATGGCTAGGACCAAATTTCAATAATACTAATTATTTTTTTTCTTCTTTAGTATTTTTTTTTTTGTCATGTTATTTATAATTTTGTAAATATTTATTAGGTTTTGTTCATTTTGTTGCTCATTTTATTTATTTTTCTACATTTTGTTTATATTTTATCATTTTTCCTTATTTTTTGTTTCTAATTTGTGTCTTACTTTGTTCATGTTACTGATTATTTTGTTACTTTATTATTCATTTTTGTTCATTTTGTTGCTTATTTTATTCTTTTTTTTTTCTGTGGCACTGCTAAAAGTCTAAAGGAGTAAAAGCCTTAACCCTTTAACTCCTGAGACCTTAACAGTTCCAGTCAAAATTTTATAAAATAAGTAACAAAATGGACAATAACAGCCAAAAATGTATAATAAACCAACAAAATAACATGAACAGGATGTAACATGAATAAAATAAGATGCAAATGGCACAAAAGTGAAGAAAAAAATCATAAAATACAGTATTAAATGTAGAAATATAAGATAAAATAAGGAACAAAATTAACAAACAGTAATAAATATTTACAAAATAACTTAACTTTGTGAAAATAAACTTAAAATTAGTACAACTAAATAAACAATATTGTAATTTGGTTCCAATAGTTTTAGTTTTTTTCTTTTTTCTAAATCAGTTGCTTTTTGACACCTGTTTATTTCCATATATCAGATCCATGAACAAAACTCAGTAAAATCACAGTAAAAACCAGTTATAATTTTTCTGAATATTGAAAATAAACCATCCTTTCAGAACATGTCATCGCTGACACATCAGGGGTCAAAGGTTAACAGCATTTATTCTACAAACTATTAGTGTTTTTCTTTGTCAGTTCCCAGGTGTTAAACACAGTTTTATTTCCTTACACAGGTCTGCAGCTCTAAACACACACAACAGTTTCCTTTGCCTGTAAAACAGATGGTTGATGACGTCACAGCACTTTTCCTTTTACTTTCCTTCATGGCTCATTACTGCCACCTACTGGCCACATAGAAGCATTACTTTTATTTGCACAAGTTAAAGTTATTTCCAACACAATAACACAGAGCTTGTTAAAATATTTTGGAAGATGGGAAATAAAAAAAAAGGCCAATGATCATATTGATTAATTATTGGCCTTTTTTATATGAATTATGATTAAGTGTTTTCAGCTGCTCACACTTTCCTCCTATGATTAAGGTTAAAGGTCACTGGGTTCAGGCTTTTTTTTCTGACTGTCTTGTTGAAGGAGTGAAGAGTGACAGGTGTCAAACATAAGGCCCGGGGGCCAAAAGTGGCCCACCAATGGGTACAATCTGGCCCCTGAGATTAATTTTTAAAATATGAATATTACACTGAGGATATTAATAGTCAAGGATGTTCAAATTAGTTCATGTCAATTCATTCTAAAGAAGATGACATGAGGAAAATATCATAATAACATAGAAATAATGGAAGCTAACACTAAAACTAATTTTCTTTTTTATTTTAGTGGAAAAATAAAAGTATAAAATCTATTATTAGCCTTTTGTAAAAAATAAAATAAAAATTGAATAACCTGAAATATATGTGGAATGTTACCAATATTCAGCCTGTTACTAAATGTGTATAATTGTCTGTAAGTTGTGAAACACATGTATAAATGATAAACTAAAGCATAATAAAATAGTCAAAATTACACTTATTTTTCATAAGGATTCACAGGTTGTTCATATAGTATTTATTCATGTTTTGTTCAAGTAGTTTGTAGGTGTAAACATTTTTATTTTGTGTAAATTAGCTTTTTTTTCCCCACTCAAAAACACAGAAAACTTTGGACATTTTTATACTATTATTTATATCATTTTACTTGTACGGAACACTTTATATCATATTAGGCACCTCTGCGCTAAATACTAGTGATGATAAATGAGGTGCCATGAAGCGTTTCAACACTGTATTGATACTGTGTCACTAAATATTGACACATGTTGGACATTAAAAATCCCTACAGGTAACCATGGTAACAGACTCAACTGACCCTGATTTGAAAACCTAGTACAATGTTTCCAACCTGATGATTTGTCATAGCACACTGGTTTGGGAAACACTGACCTTGTTGAGCCGCATTTTGTAATAAACGTCCAAAATGTAATAATTTTTTCATTTCATTTTGTAATAATTTATTCCATTTTGCAGCAGCAGGTGCTTTGGTGGTGTGGTATTAAAACTTAAAGAGCTGTTTTGGAAATATTCCAAATGGTTTATGTCTTGGCTAGTAATTAAACATATTAGACATGGACAATTTGAAATTATGGAAATATTTTGGAAGTAGAAATTGTGTTGTTTGTTTAGCTTTTTGAGGATAAATTATCTGGTCACAGCTAATTGACTCTAAAAAAGCAAATTCAACCTAAAATGCATGCCCAAATTAAAGTAAAATAAGTAAAAAAATTTACAAACAAATAAAATATGCTTTAGAATTGTTATTACATAATGCACCATGTTATTACATTTTCTAGAGAATAAAATGTTATATTAATTTTGTAATAATCTTCTCAAAATGTAATAACTTATTAAATAAATGCTGCAAAATGTATTACAAAATGTAGCTTTATTACAAAATGAAAAAGTTATTACATTTTGGACATTTATTACAAAATGAGGCTCAACAGACCTAGTTTATACAATAATATAATTTAAGTCATTGTATTATATATTGTATTTCATATTTTCATTTAATTGTAAAATATCTGATATTTTTTAGATACAGTCAATAAATAATATGAACATGTATCATAAAGTGAAAATATATGGGGACATTTTTAGCACAGGTTCCAAAGAAGCACCCATAATAATAAATAATAATAATAATAATAATAACACATTTTATTTATCAGCACTTTTCAAAACTCTCAAGGCACTTAACAAACAGAGTAAAAACAGTATAAAAACAAAAACTACATGGATAAAAACAGGTGGCTGTGGGAGAAAAAAACAAATAAATAAGATGAAATAAATGGAAAGAGCGAAGAGAAGAAAAGTTGAATTATGAAGATGTATGTGTAGAAATATGGTTCTATATCCCACTTATTTGTTGGAAAAAAGAAATAGACTAGACAAGGTAGTTTTGACATCATCACTTTCAAGAGATTTATTTCAAGAATGTCGACTAAAAGAAAGAACAAACACATGATGTACATAAAAATAATGTAAAACCACTGGCTATTACCTCTGCTTTAAACAGAGGATTGTTTTCATTATATATCATGTACATGTTTGGGATGAGACTGGTCCTTGAATGTTTCTGCATCTGGCCTCATTTAAAGAAGCTAAGAACAGAAATATGGAAAATATATATGTAAAAATATATATATATATATTTTAAATATGGAACGTTAGATCTGTTAGTTTTCAGGAAGCACCAAGAGGAGCAATAAAGTAACAACCAAACAATGGATCGGTTTCGACTGTTTTGTCTATGACCTGGATCACTCAGTGTATGTTTGCTTTACAGGAGCTCGACCACAGGTGTCAAACATGCGGCCTGGGGGCCAAAACTGGGCCTCTAAAAAGGTTCAATCTGGCCCCTGGGATGGATTTGTTAAAAGCAAAAATTACACTGAAAATATTAACAAACTAATGTTAAAATCATTTGAGGTCATTTCAATCTAAAGTGGATCAGACCAGTAAAATACTATTATAATAATCTATAAATACAAATTTTTTTCTTTTTTTTTCTTTGTTGTAGTGGAAAAAATGTTTACATTTGTGAGAAAAAAACCCATGAAAAACCTGAATAAATATGAACAAAATGTGGAATTTGATCAATATTCTGTTTGTCATTTATTTAATATGTGTATTTGTCGACCCACTGTGATCTGTATGTTGTGATGCAAATGTAAAAAGGATCAAATAAGGTGTAAAATTGTTAAAATTGCACTTATTTGTCTTGAGAATTTTCAGGTTGTTCATATTCATTAATGTTATGTTCGAGTACAGTTCATAAGTGAAAACATTTTCATTATGAAATTTGCCTTTTTTTTTTTTACTCAAAAACAGAGAAAACTGTAGAATTGACATAAATTATAATTTACAATTCTATTATTTATATTATTTGACTGGTCTGACCCACTTTAGATCATATTGGACTGAATTTGGCCCCTCAACGAAAATGATTTTGACACCCCTGATCTAAACGTTGTTAAGATTTAATGGTATAGAACAGGTCCAGGTGCTGTGTGTAAATGTGTGTGTGTGTTTTGGGTACTATGGGAAAGGGTTGTCAGGTGTGTAGTTAAAACTGGCATCCAGGAACATGGCCAGGGTGCCCAGAGTGGTGATGATGACAAACAACCACAGGAAGAGACGGTCCATCACTAAGGCGATGTACTGCCAGTCTCCTGTCATCTGGAGGACACACACACACACACACACACACACACACACACACACACGATGTCAAACATATAGGTAACACTTTACATTACAGATCATTAATAAGGTGGTAATTCTGTTATTTTTGACATAATTTCATGGTAATAATGCCTTTATAACCGCTTATTTATTTTTTTATTGTAGAGCAAAAAAACATTCCGCTGAAAACCACTTTTCCACGCTCCTTTTGGAATCCGATGGGTCACTGACATTTACCAACACATGCTGCCTTTGATAGTGGTTTGTCACCTCTACTGGCTGCATACCGCATTCACAGAAAACAACAAGAGGAACGAGGGACCCAGAAAAAGCCGGTCCATCTGACGTCAGATGGACTTTAGCTTTTGTTTGTAAATGTAAAAAAATGTAAAAATGTAAAAAAAAGCATATTTTTCCATATTTAAATAATAATGTTAATGATGGATTTGATTTATACATCACTTTTTTGGCCACTAAAAGCGCTTCACATTATTCACATTCACTCTCACATGCTCCCTCTGGTGGTGGTAAACTACATATGTAGCCAATTGCCCTGGGCCAGACTCATACAAGCGTGGCAGCCATTTTGTGCCTCTGACCACCAGCGAATATTCACACGCATTCATACACCAGTGTGAGTGGCACTGGAGGCCGACTAGGGATTGGAACCACCAACCTTTCAATTACTGGATGACCCGCTCTATGGACTGAGCCATGGCTGCCCTTGACATGTCTCATTTTCTTTAGGTTATTCTTATTACTTTACTGGCTCCATTGTATTCAGATGCAGCTGTATTTGGTCCCTGAAGTCAAATACATGTGACGCCTCTGCAATAGTGGAAGTCAGTACAGTACAGTATGTATGCAGTGACACACCAACATCACTGGGGAACATTTGGAACAGTCCGTGCCCACAGACTGAATAACAACCTGCCTGATGGAGCGTGCTGTGCACATTTCTCACCGTGTCGTCTGTGTCCTGTTTCTTTAGCTGCTCAGTCATGTACGTGACTGCAGCGATGGCCGACTTCAGGTTAGGGGGGAGGATTAGACAGTACCCATCAGTACCTGGGTGCCTCTGCAGCTGCACTGTACTCTCACATCTGAAAGACAGAACAAAGTTGTGTCAAAGATGCTATTATTGGATTAGAACAGGGGTGTCAAACATGCGGCCCGGGGCCCCAAAATCGGCCCCGCCAAAGGATTCATTCCGGTCCCTGGGATGGATTTGTGAGAGTGAAAATATTAACAATTCAATTCAATTCAGACCAGTAAAATACTATCATAAATATAAATATATCTATAAATGATATTTTCTCATTGTTTTAGTGTAAAAAAAAATAATAATTTTGTGACAAAAAATGTGAAAATGTTTTAAGAGAAATATGTAGAATTTTATCAATATTCTGCTTGTCATTTAAACATTTCATGTGTGTATTTGTAGATCCACTGTGATCTGTAAGTTGCGTTGCACATGTATAAATGATCAAATAAGGTGTAATATTGTAGCCTAGGATCTAGTCTGTCCCCAGTGGCCGCAAATGGTATTTGCTACGGGGAGACAGACTAGACAGCCTCGGATCTGAAAATCCAAAATGGACCGAACCAATCAAATCGCGAGGGGCGGGATTGGAGCCCGCCCTGCCTCATGACGACACAAATACGACACGTAATGTTGTAGTCACAGAGACGTAGCAGCTAGCACACCAAAGAGAAGAAGAAGGCGTAGCTGCTAGCTAGCACACATTGCCGTAACACCAGATGCTAGCTGCTAGACAACATGGCTCATCACCAGGAACAACCATTCGAGCTGGCTTTGGCAACAACGCTAGGTGATTTAAAATTACAGTTTTCCCTGTGAGAGGAGCAGAAAACGGCACTTAAGCCGTTTTTGGAAAAAAGGGACGTTGTCGGAGTTTTGCCCACCGGGTATGGCAAAAGTTTGATATATCAGCTGGCTCCGCTAGTGGGACGACGCATGGGTCTGCACAACCTGCTGGTGATCGTTGTGTCACCCCTTTTAGCCCTAATGGATGACCAGTTGCTAGAGGCCGAAAAACTGGGAATACGAGCAGCACAACTCGGCAAAGGCGACCCAGAGGAGATCCGAAGCGGCCGGTGCCAAATAGTGTACGGGAGTCCGGAATCCTGGCTGAACCGGGAATGGTTAGACCTGCTCCATGTTCATCGCTCTGATTGGTTGGCTCTGACTGGTTACCCATCCAATAGCGTGGTGTTGTGTAAAGAGAAAATTTGACAGACAGCGGTTATCCCGCCCACAAATTCGCCTAGACTTTCTAGACTCTCCCCGTAGCAAATACCATTTGCGGCCACTGGGGACAGTCTAGATCCTAGGCTAGTAATATTGTTAAAGTCACACTTGTTTTTCTTCAGAATTTTCAGATTGTTCATATTTGTTCATTTTATGTTCGAGTACAGTTCATAGATGAAAACATTTTCATTATTGAATTCGATGTTTTTTCCTCAAAAACAGAGAAAACTTAAGAGTTGACATCATTTAGAAGTTTTTATCCTATTATTTATATTATTTGACTGGTCTGGCCCAGTTTAGATCATATTGGGCTGAATGTGGCCCCTGAACAAAAATGAGTTTAACACCCCTGGATTAGAAAGATATGAAGTAAATGTTTATACACTGGATTTATGTGACCGTTACAGGACGTAGTGAGTCACTGTGACTGTCATTGGTCCTTTGAGCAAAGCACAGAGAAGTGATGAGATGGGGTGAGAGCAGCGAAGAAACAAACTTTAGTGATTATTTTTGGTAATTAAAAAAAAAAAAAAAAAAAAGTTTTTGCACGCCCAAAATTTGACAGTTTCCAATTATTATCATGAAATATTTACAGGAAAATATGTTTTGTGTTTTAAAAGATGTGGGTTTATCAGATGAATACAATGATTTTTGTGGTTTGTTTTTGTTCAATAATAGTAATAAAAAAAAATTAAAATATTGACAGTTTCAACATCCAGTTTTGATCTCGAGAGAATAAAGAAAATACAGAAGGGAGCATGTGGATTAGGAAAAGAGAACAATACTTGGCAGATTTCAGTCATTTAACAAAGATTTTTAATTAATTAATTCGCCTTTATTTAACCAGGTATAGTCCCATTGAGATGAAGGGAGATCTGGCAGAGACAACAGCAGCAAAGTTACATTAAAAATAGTAACAACACATAAAACATAATATTTACAGCAATAAAACTTGCTCAAATACAGACAAGGTTGAAATTGAAGTTTTGATTGTTATTTATTCCAAGCATCAGGTGCCAACATTTGCAATTTAAACAGCACTAAATAGTTTTTCAATTTAAGATTTTATTTTCTGGAAACAATAGAAATAATAAATAATTTGTACATACAACTGTGGTTATGTTAACATACTCTTCCTGTAAAAACTGCAGCTACATTTGATTTAATTTAATTTAACACAAAAATCTCAAATAAACAACTTTGCATTGTATTTTTTTTTTTTTGGTTCTAATTCTACTGTCAATTTATTTATTTATTTTTTTGCATTACATTAATTAGTCTGGTTTGAATTTTTAGCACCCTGTCCTTTTTTTTTTTTTTTTTAGATACTGGTGTCATAGAAGCATCCATCTATAATAGAACTGTGTTTAATTACAAATCTACATTTAATCATTTTAAATATGGTTCAGCTGAATTCAAACTATTCTTAGTATAAGTTCATCTCTCTTGTTGCTACTCAATCGAAAGCTAAAAACCAGTCGTCCAAATGTGTCTGCGTCCATAGTGAAGAGTCACGCTAACATTCAGACACATGTCCTCTGGAGGGAAACTCGGTGACACCCTTCACAAACGCTCCAGCAGCTCAGATTTATGTGGACAGTGTCATGAGTCTGACATTGCTCAGCCTTGTCTAAACAAACCTCAGTGACATTATGTGTCCAGAGGAGGACGGACTGCAGACGCTGTACAGACGGACATGTCTCCTGATGGATGGTGTGTGTCCTTGTGTGTGTGTGTGTGTGTGTGTGTGTGTTTCTTGCGGCGTCTCTGAGCACTGACTGACAGCAGCACACCCCCCCCCTGACTTTGACACAATACTAGGTCAACATTTATGTGATACCACGACCTTTGACCCCTTCATTCCTTCCTAACACAGCTGTTCCATAGACCAAAAAATACATACATACACACACACGCGCACACATATACATATATATATACTGTATGTGTGTGTGTGTGTGTGTGTGTGTGTGAAATGTTACAGATATTGTGTTTTTTTTGTTTATTTTTGCTTAATCATTTAATATATTAGTTGATATCTTTGGATCTTTGCATAACTTATATCGTTTCAAACCTAGGGAAAACCTGGCAACATATTGGAGGGATTTCCCCCCCCTCTGAAGCTTTGGGAGAGTCACTGATTGTGTGTGTATGTGTGTGTGGGGAGGGGGGGGGGTGTCATCTTTTTGTAGCATTTCAGCATTTAATTGTATTCATTTATTTTTAAATTCTTAATTTTATTTAATTATTTCAGCAACAAGAAGGATGACACTGAAACGTATGTTCTGTGTCGACCACTAATCTGTTTGACCATTTGCATCGGTATCACACAGCTGTTATATAATGCTGAAGATTTTTTTCATACTGCAGGCTTAAAAAAAATTTGCAATATATATATATATATATATATATATATATATATATATAAACATTATATATTATGAAAGCTGTGATCGTTTTACATGTTTAAATCCTACTATGGCAACTTTTCCTTGTATTTTGCTCATTTTAATTTAGTCCAAAGCTCATGTTACAGCATTTGGCGTTGATTCATTACTGTTATTGTTCATGACAACAGAAGAACACGGAAGGTCAGAGAGAGTGAGCGCTGCAGTCGTATCATATCAGTCAGATCATGTGACGCCTTCTAAAGGCATCTTCACAAAACTACAGCTGTCAAACTGGCACTTTCTCTGACATGTCCACATACACGTGTACAGTGTGTTTACTGTGCATTTGTTGTTCATTATATGCAGAAGCTGTGACACTGGAGAGGGGAAGGCGTCAGAGAAGGAGCAGGGAGACGACATATGGACGGATGAAGGAGAAAAGTGAGAAACCACAACGTCTGGTAGAAACCAGGTGTGTGTGTTGGTGGTGGAACAGCTCAGGACTGAACTATGTCGTCCTCTACATGCTGAATGCCATCCACATGCCAGGGCTTGTATTCATTACCACACACACACACACACACACACACACACACACACACACACACACACACACACACACACACACACACACACACACACACACACACACACACACACACACACACACACACACACACACACACACACACACACACACACACAGTCCTTCTCACTATGACACACACACACTGTTGGATGGTAAATGTATGGTTATTACAGGACTTTTATATGGATACCCATAAGTTGAGTAGTGAAATTAAATTACTCATTAATACATATGAAATGTGCATAGATGTAGGACTGCATGATATTAGAAAAAAAAAATTTTTTAGCACTGTGATATATTCAATTAAATTTTTTTCAATTTATATATCACAGTCATATCACATATATATTGTGATATGAAAAAAATACTCGCTATAACAGCTGTGTGGCACTGGTCAAACAGACTAGCTGTTGACACAGAACATACGTTTCAGTAATTAAGGAAAAATTAATAATTAAAATAAATAAATGAATGAATGAAATAAAAATAAAATGAATAAAATAAAACAAATAAATACAAAAACAATAGATTTTTAAAAAATAAATGAGAGACATTAAAATGAATAATACAATTATTTAAATTAATTAAATAAATAGACAAAAATAGGAAAAAATAAAAACAAATGAATAAAAACAAATAAATAAAAATTTAATTTAAAAAGATAAATAATACAATTTTAATAAATAAAATACATAAAAATAAACAAAATTAAATAACAAAATTAATACAATTGAAGAAAAAAATTTAAAAGACAAATAAATAAATAAATAAAAATTAAAATGAATAAAATAATAATAATAATTAAAATAAATACAAATAAATAATACAATTAAATAAATAAACAAATAAAAAATAAAAAAGACAAATAAATAACAATTAAATAATAATTAAAATAAATAAATAAATAGACATTAAAATGAATAATAAAATTAATGAAAATTAAATAAATAAATAAAAAAATATAAAAAAATAAAAACAAATTAATAAAAATAAATAAATTAAAATTAAATTAAAAAAAGATGAATGATACATTTTTAATAAATAAAATACATTACAATAAACACAATTAAATAACAAAATTAATATAATTGAAGAAAAAACATTAAAAAGACAAATAAATAAATACAAAAATAAATAAAAAATAATAATAATAATAAAAATAAATACAAAATAATACAATTAAATAAATAAAAAAGACAAATAAATAAAAATAAAATAATAATAAAAAATACATAAATGAATAAAACCCCCCCCAAATAAAAATAAAATAAAGACAGCCGCAGGTCCTGCCATGTGACTATTACGCACACGTACATTTCTATGTCGATGCTCAAACTGCAGATCGTGCAGCTCTACATAGAAGCCAGTTCCTTCTCAAAGCAAATGTAGACACACGTGCAGTGAATGATGGTGAAGGACGACACCTGGCATCTGTCTGGCAGAACAACAGAGCACAAACATTTATTACATAGCTTGGATAATAGTGTTTGTGTTTCTGTTGGTCCACCATCCCGTCCCCGTCTAAAATGACACGCTCCACCTCTGCCCCCATCACTCAGCGCTGGTCTTCCCTTCCATTCTTTACCACCCCCCTGCCACCCCCCCCCCCCTTCTTTTCTGTGGGATTACCCCCCTAATGCCTAACCTAAACAGAGGCTTAGGCCATGGCGACTGCGGACGAGGGTGTGGGGCTTAGCTGAGCTGAATGTGATGCCTTTGGAACGAGCATCAAGTGTGGTTGGGGGGGGGGGGGGGGGGGGGGGGGGGGGGGCACTGGTGAGCTGTTTATGATGCCAGGACTGGGTGGCAAGACTGAGGCCTACGGGCAGATTAAAGGTACGATGGCAGAAAACAGATGAGGCAACTTTTCATACATGACACTGGATGTTTTCATCACATCATGAGGTGAAAATACACACGACTTAACTACAAATAAACCACAAACTCAATGGGTCTTAACTAGAGCTGCACCATATATTATATTGTTTGAGCATCGATGGCATAATGTACGCCTGCGCTGGAGTCACATGACAGGTCCTGTAATGTAGGAGACGGATGAGCTCAACATGTTCTCAATAGAATAGATAGAACCTGACACACACTGAACACATCACAATCATTCTGAACAGGTTTGGAGTGAGTCACTAGTAACAAGAGTGAAAAAAAAAAAGAGCAACGAACAAGAGGAAAATCAGTGACGTGGAATTAATTATGTTTATTTCAATGTATTAAAAAATATACATTTATTTATTTATTTTTTGTGTAATTTTTGTATATTTATTTATTTAAATGTATTTTTTTTTTATTTTTTTTTTTATTTATTTCTTCATTTATTTCATGTATTTAATTTTACTATTATTTGTATTTATTAGATTTTTTTCTAAATATTTTTATTTATTAATTTAATATCTCATCTCGTCGTCTGAAACCTAATTTATCTTCACTAAGGTCACGGGGGTCACTGGGGGCCTAATCCAGCTACACCCTGTATGACTGTTTTTTGTATGTATTTGTATTTTTTTTTTTTATGTATTTTTTAAAATTCATTATTAAATTCTATTTAAAATTTACTTTCTTTTTTATTTATTCTTTTTAAAAATGTATTTCCTCATTTATTTATTTATTTTAATTGTTAATTTTATTTAATTCTTTTGGCTACAAGGATGACACTGAAACATATGTTCTATGTCGACCACTGATCCGTTTGATCATTTGCATCGGCACCAAACACAGCTTCTACTGTATATACTCCTGAGGATTTTTTCATATCGCAATATATATCGCAGGGTTGAAAAAAACATTTATCGCAATTTCTAATATCGTGCAGCCCTAGTGTCAACCTACGTAAGTGCACAGATAATGTCGCCCCAGGACCGCTCTGCTCATCTATATAATGTAATGCGTCAGTCCCCAAACCTTTCATTAGACCAGGGGTCAGTAACCATGACAACCTAAAGAACCATTTACAGACAGTATGAATGGAGACATGACAAAAATATTAAAACACTTCATCAATTTATATTTTTACCATGAGGTGACTGCACAGCTGGATTAATTTGATGTTTAACTTTGTATTTTTATTACAATAGTGCATTTAGAAAATTATACAACTACAAGAAAGAAACATATTTTAAAGGATGGACACTATTTCTAAAACATAATTACATTGTGTATTTGACAAAAAGTGACGTTTTCATGTCCTTACAAACTAGAAACAAATGAAAATTGAGCATCTTGTATTGAATTTGGCAAGAAAATAATATATTTTTTTACTCCACCATAGAATAGCAGAAGTTATGTAATTATCAGGGTTTATTCGTCTGACTCTAAGCAAAATAACTGAAAAACTTATGAACAGATTTGGCTGAAAACTGCAGGAAATGCTGATGTAGGAACAAAGAACAAATGGTTAAATTATGATGGTGATTGGTGGAGGTATGTGGGGAGGGTGACGCAAAAAGTTAGATGGATTATATCGTCATTTCAAAGCATCTTAAAACATGAGGTCAAATTAAATGTGTTACTCTGGTCCTGGGAATCAATAAAAAGTATAAAAATACAATAAAATCAGCGAAGTATATGATAGCCAGAGGGTTTCATCTATACAACATGTTTGTATGAGGGACAAAAAAATACATAATTACAAAGAAATAAATGAAAAGAAATACATGCAGAAATAAAATGTAGAAATAATTACATTCAATTAATACATTTTTATGTCTATATTCACTTATTTATTTCCTCAATTATGAATGCTTTTAAAAATATATTTATTTATTCATTATTTTCTATATTTATATATATGTAAAATGGCATTTCTTAATTTCTGTATTTCTTTCTTTATTTACTTACATATTTCTGTTCATTCTATCAGTAGACTATCCTCAGGAGACCCCAGGGATTTGTTGCTTGGAGCTACAAGACCCTAGCAACACTACTGAATGTAAATGTAAATAATGCTTAAGACGACGACACCACCTGAAGTCAGGGGACGTCAAAGACAGAGTGCACAAAGTTAAGCGTCTTGACTGATTTTCTGAGCTGCTGTGACGATGGCTGTAACTCTGCCAACTGCAGCACACCATGTACTTTACTATAATAGCCAGTCTGGCATCAGCTCCCACATTCACACTTTGGCTCCTTTCATAAAATGAATTCATGCCTGCGTTGGTTTTTATTAACACTAATAGAAATAGCTTTCAGCCAGTGTACGATCAGGATCAGCACATCTGAGCCAAAGAGGGTCTGAATCAGGATAGATTGTCCTGATAGTCATTATTTCAAACCCTTAGTGTTTAACAGTCTAGACATGGAAGAGTTTAAACACTTCAACAGTTTTCAGCTCATCTCTTTCAATAAATCAACGCCAGAGAAAGTTTGTCTTTAGACTCAAATCGACTCAAGAGTTATTTATATATATATATATATATATATATTTTTTTTTTTTTTCTTTTTTCTTTTTTCCAAGCTCTAACCAGTGTGTATGAGACGTCTATATTAGTCCTGTTTACATGAGAGTTTTTTGCCGGTATTGGTTTATTTCTTTGTTTGTTTGTGTACAAGATGGAGGTAAGCTCGGGCCTAAAAAAAAAATCCAGCCCGACCCGACCCAGGCCCGCAGCTATTAAAGCCCGACCCAACCCAAGCCCGACCAGTTACCTTGATTTCCAGGCCTGAGCCCGAAGCAAACCCAAAATTTCAATTTATCCCATAGTATTTTTGGCAGAAAAAAAAATGCAAGATTTTTTAAGATTAAAATCATTTACATATTTTTATTATCATGTTAAATGCATTTACACAACAAAATAACGCTGGAACACATAATAAGAGGCCAGACAATGAGAGTGAAAGAGAGATGTTGATGCTCACTCGCTTAATTACGCAGATGTAGTGTATTAGAATATCACAAGTGTGTTTCCCAGTTTGATCTCTAGGTGGCGCTGTAACTTTAAGGTGTTGTTAACTGTGTGGTTTTTGGGACCACAGAATAAAATACAGAGGTAGACTGACAATACATGGCTTCGTCCACTTCATATATTACAGCGGAGAAAAAAAAAAAAAAGTCAGTGAGAGAGAAGCCCGAGGCCATAATGATTGACATTTTAGGTCCGACCTGATCCGAATTTTGCCTCGGGCTCGGGCTCGGCCTAAAGATCTTACCTCGAGTACAAGATAACTCAAAAACATATGGATGGATTTTCATTACATTTTCAAAATAGGTTGGTAATGGGGAGATCTAGAAATGGTAAGATTTTGGTAGTGATCCGAGGGGGGAAGGGGGGGGGGGGGCTAATTTGACAGAGGTCTCTGCTTTTCCAGTTCCTGTTTAACTCAGAATAAAGGTTAATTCCTATTTAAGATGAACCATATAAACACCTAATTCCAGTTGAAAATAATAATTCTGAATTAAACTTAATTCTGTATGAAGTAACTGGTTTATTCTGAAATTAATTCTGAATTCAATAATTCCTCTGTCATGTAAACATTTAATTATGCTTTAACATTATTCCTGTCGTTCTGCACATGCTCCTGGTCTCGTTGTGATGACGCACATATTCCGCGCTGCCGGCATTAATATGTTGATTCCTATGTTTGATTCAGTCGAGCTGCTGCTTCATAATTATCACAAAAATCTAAATAATTTAAAAAAAAAAAAGTTTAAACAAATGCAAAACAGGAAGTGGATGCGATGGTTTCGAGCAGAATACACCTGTTTCCATGGATCTTTTCATTCTGAATAATTTTATTATTAATATATAATTTTGAATTAAAAACATCATGTAAATTTAGCAGTTGTTTCCTGTTGAAGAAAAGTAAAATGTTTTTTTTTTTTTCCAATTTCCAAAGGTGACACCCCCCCCCCCCCCAACATTTCCAGATTTCACGGCCCTGCTTGTGACAGATTACTCGTTAGTTTTCTTGAATGTGCTCTTACCTGCCTCTCCAAGGAAGGACAAGGTCTGGGTTAATCTTGCGAAAGAAGTATTCTCCTCCAGGCTGCCGTCCGTTGTAGCTTCGTACCGGCGTGTCTTCACTGGATTCCTCCTTCTCCAGAGGCTCCTCTTGGATCGGTCTGGTCATACCGATGTATTTGGGCAGGAAGTGGATGAACACCTGTCATTTTAATGGGAAGGTTCAGAAGTGTACAAACCTAAAGTGTATTATTAAACTATCACATGATGCAAAAATAAAGGCATTTTAAGTAAGTTACTGTGGCAGGAACTTTTGGAAAAAATTAAGGGGGGCGGGGGGGGTCACAATTGAGACAAAAAGTCCTAAATATGAGATAAGAACTGCATAATTAGGAGAAAAAGTTGTGAGTGTGAAAAAAATTATGAGATAAAATGAGAGATTTGACATAAAAAGTCATAAATATGGGCTAAAAAAATGCATAATTATGAGAAGAAAAGTCACAATTCTGATAAAAAGTCAATCTTATGAGATATGAAGTCATAAATATGAGATAAGAAATGCATAATTATGAGACAAAGTCAAAATTCTGAGATAAAATGACACAATTGAGATAAAGCCATAAGTATGTGAAGATATTTTATATATATATATATAAATTTTTTTTTTTTTCTCCTTCACTGACTTATTTTTTCATACTGTCAGTTTTGTTTGAAAAACTAATGAGTCTATTCTGAATATGTAAAAAGTATAAAGTACAGATATTTATACTAAAATGTAGGGAGTAAAAGTAAAAAGTTGGTAGAAAAATAAATACTCAAGTAAAGTACAGCTAACTAAAACATCTACTTAAGTACAGTAATGACGTACTTTTCCGTCGTTACTTCCACCTCTGCACAGGTTGGGAATCACTGCTCTAGTATTTAAACAAATTGAAATAAATCAGACCTACCTTTCGGACCCAGACTGGCATGATGTGTGTACTCGGGCTTCTGTGGTGCAGGTTGAGGACGACCACGCTGAGGATGACGGAGAAGGTAACCAGGATCATGGTGAACATGACGTAGTTGACGATAATAGGAATAGCGAGGGAAGTCTCTGGGACTTTGTCGGCCAATAGGAGCATGAAGACGGTCAAGGCGATGAGGACGGATATGGACAGGGTCATCTTCTCTCCTGTCAGAAGTAGGAGTGAGTGTAGATATGGCGTCAGGATATGTATTTAAACTGCCTCATTTAACAGATAGTCTTAAGTCAGCAGG
This sequence comes from Siphamia tubifer, assembly GCA_020466265.1. Lineage (NCBI taxonomy): Eukaryota > Metazoa > Chordata > Actinopteri > Kurtiformes > Apogonidae > Siphamia > Siphamia tubifer. Next base: position 11,131,451 of record CM035800.1, on the reverse strand, counting down.
TTTGGTTGATGTACAGTAAAATATATTAAAGCTGTACAGTACTGTTTAAGGTTTGAGCATCGACGTCACAATAGTCACATAACAGGTACTGCAATTCATTTTATTACATTTTTTTTTAATGTATTTGTCTCTTCATTTAGTTATTCATTTATTTATTTTTTTATTTAATTACATTTTTAACATTTATTTTTAATCACTTATTTTTATTTATTCATTTTTTTTATTTGTTTTATTTATTTGTCTTTTTTATTTATTTATTTTTTTTAATTTTTTATTCATTTATTTATTTATTATGTATTTAATATTTAATTTTATGTCTTAATTTATTTATTCATTCATTCTTAAATCTATTTTTAATTCATTAATTAATTGATTTTTTTTTATTGTATTTATTTATTTTTTAATTATTAATTTTATTTAATTATTTCAGCTACAAGAAGGATGACACTGAAACATATGTTCTGTGTCCACCACTATTTTTTTTTTTACCATTTGCATCAGTATCACACAGCTGTTATTAAAATATATACTGCTGAAGATTTTTTTCATACCGCAGGGTTAAAAAAAAAGCAATATCAGGTTTTTCTAGTCTTCTGCAGCTGTATGTATATATATATATATATATATATATATATATATATATATATATATATATATATATATATATATATATATATATATATATATATATATATATATATATATATATATATATATATATATATATATACACACACACACACACACACACACACACACACACACACACACACACACACACACACAGCCCTTTTGTTCTTTGCTGCCATAAATTTTCAATAAAGCTTTACTCAATCCAAATTTTTACAGAATAAGGTCACGTTTCTCTGATTCATAGGAAATAGTCACAGTGTCAAATGCACCTTTTGTCATGACATTGTGTAACATATATATATATATATATTTATATATCCACCCTCACTTCATATGCCTTCATGTGTCGTCACAATAATGTGTAAACATGTCAGACGTGCTGACCTGCTCCAGGAGGAAGGTAGAAGACAAATATAGCCAAGACGCTGGTAAGGATGCAGGGCACGATGATATTGATGATGTAGAACAGGGGCTTCCTTTCAATGATGAGGTAAAAGGTGATGTCTTCATATAGGTTCTCCCTCACATTCTTCCTCGAGGGTTTGTGACAGATTGCCCATTCTCCATTTTCTGTTGAGGTCAAGATGACAGAATAAATGTCAGATTAAGGATCCATTATTACACATATACAGGATCAAGGCTGAATCCCAATTCACCCCTTAGCCTTATGTTTTGTGTGTTCATGTGAAAGGGTAGTGTTGTCCTAGTTCTCACTTAGACAAAAGTGAAGGATCCTTGAAATGGAGTCAAACTAAGACCACACTACGAACAGAGGGGTACAAGAAATGTCCCATAATTCTGTTCGACTCATCGGCCAGATGGATGAAAACAGCTAAAAAAAAAGGGCAGTAGTGATAGTGGAAAAACGATGTGTAAAGCCCATGGAACAGAGATGCTTACAACTACTGGTGTGTGTATGATGAACACTGTAGGAAACAAAGTCTGTTAATAACAACATGAAACCGGCTCGACTCGGCTCAGGTACCAGGTACTATTCCTGGAGACCATTTTTATTATAAGATAGTACCAAGGGCGTAGGTTTGTCCTCAACTTTGGTAAAAAAAAAAAAAAAAAAAAAAAAAAAAAAAATCATTCTCAGCAGAACAGACCACTTTACTTTTTCCAAATTCAACATACACATTAGAGATGCACAGATGACGTATATTTTCATCCACAACTGCTTCTTAAAATCTCTATCCGCACGCTAACCATTTGCATGAACGTTTTTCCCCCAATTTTCAGAACGGAACCCGCCTGCCATCTGCGAGATAATTCCAAAATTCCATCTCTAGTTTCTCGTATCATCGAATCAAAATCGAATCGGAAACAAAACGTGAACAAATGTGAAATAGTTTTTATTAATGCTAACATATGTGTCGTATATTGAAATAGTATTTCAAAATTTTCAATGAACGTAGATTTTTCCTATATTAAATTAAAATGACAAATATTGGTAGGGACTATTTTGCAATCCCCAAACACTGGTGGTGACATGTCACGACCATCTATATAGAAACCTACGCCCATGGATAGTACTGACTGGTTGTCATAGCAGCGCGGTACACTTCAGTGTCATCTGCGAGGAGTTGATAATAAACTCATTCGTTTCGTGTTGCCCCGCCTGGATTTTTACATCGGTCAGCAACGACTGAATCTCCTGGACCAACTGTGGTGTAGTAATATGGGCCGTCGTCATGTGGATTAATTTATATTTACTGTCAACTTCTGTCCTTTTTTTGTCCACTCAAAGAACTTTACTTTAGTGACCCATCATTCATTCACTCTCACATTCTCACTCTGGTGGTGGTAAACTACATATGTATCCACAGTTGCGTGGTTGCCATTTTGCACCTCTGACCACCACCAAGGGGTGAATTGGGATTGGGCCTAAAAGTGTTGAGGCACCAACCAGTGAATGCATTCTCATCTATAACAATCTCCTGGATTTCTTTGCCATCGTCGTCTAGAAAGTACTGCAGGTCCACCTCAGAGGCGTCGTAGGTATACGAGCGGAAAACCATACTGCAGTTCTGCCAGTCAAAGGGGAAGTACGCCACCTGTGGAACATCAACCACTTAATCACATTAGCAAATAATTAAATCTACCTGAGGGTCTACAGCAGGTGTCACCAACCCTGGTCGTCAAGGGCGACGATCCTGCGTGTTTTAGACGTAACCCTCTTCTAACATACAACATACTGGTAACACTTTATAATACCTACACACAATTCACTATGTATTAACCATTTATTACCCATTTGTTAATGTATTGTAAAGGTTCATACTAGTGTAAATGTAAAATTTGATTCTTTTTAACCAACAGGTGCAGTGTTTACAACTGTTTCTTTGTTTACCTGTAAACAAGATATACAAACACTGCACCTGTTGGTTAAAAATAATCTAATTTTACATTTATCTTTGGAAGACACTAGTATGAACCTTTACAAGACAATAACAAATAGGTAATAAATGGTTAATACATAGTGAATTGTGTGTAGGTATTATAAAGTGTTACCGACATACATCATACATACTGTATTAGTAGTTAATTTAAAGTGAAAATAAATATACTTATAGCTGATTATACAAATCAGATTGTGTGCCGTGACTTATAAAACAATTTGTATGTTTGTATGTTTTATGTTAACGATAAATGGACTTAAAATGATAGGAAGCAGAATCTATTGGATTATAATATTTGTAAAAAGTTAATAACTTGTACTTCTTCCCACTACTGTTTGAATGCAAAAAAAATTGTTGTCGACCATTTTGATTGATGTTTAGATGATTTTGTGTCGTTGAAATAAAATATAACTGAACTGTTATATGTGTTTTAACTGTATAATCCGGTCACTGTGTTGTATTTCCTGCTCCCTCTCTTTGCCAGGACATTTGGGTTTTAATCTCAATGGGATATTTCCTGGTTGAATGAAAACAAAGGAAAACACTTGCACACAATTTCATTGAGGAAAAACACATTTAGGTTTGTACCTCGATGGAGCAGGAACTGCGGTAGATGGCCGGTGGAAGCCAGTTGACCGTCCCATCGCTGTAAACCAGGACATTGACGTATAGAGCTACGTCAAAGTGACCGTCATTACTATATTAGCAAAAAAAAAAGAAAAAGAGACATTTCACAGTTCATTTGCAGCAGAAATACAAACAAAAATAAAACAAAATAGTTTTAAATAATCTATTAAAATACTGCTCCATGCCTCACAGATCAATGACTGAAACCTTTATAGACGTTTTTATCTTCAGTTTTTTATCTCATTGTTATTTTATTTTAGCATTTCACCTTATTGATCAGTTATTGATATTTCATGTGATATGTTTTGTCTGTGTGTCTATATGTTTATTTGATGTGTAATATGGATGACTTGAGTTTCCTCCTGGTGGATAATAAAGTTGACCTTGACCTTTGGAATAACTTAAATCTGTTTTTTTTGTTTATTTGTTTTATTAAATTCAGATCAAAATGTCCTTTTTTGTAACATACACCTTAGACTCAACCACTAGGAAGCGCTGATGAGCTCCTGAAGAAAAGTTTTGGATACCCTGAAATCCCTGTCAAACGTATTTATTCATTTGTTTATTTATTTATTTATTTATTACCTCTTCCAAGGAGGTTAGGTTTTTGCCTGTCTGTTAATTAGCAACATAACTCAAAAAGCTATGGACGAATCTTGATTAAATTTTCAGGGTAGGTTGATAATGGGGAGATCTGGAAATGATTAGATCTTGGTGGTGATCTGGACGAGATCCTGGATCCTGGATCACTTTAAAATGTATTCTCCATTTACTGCAGTGTAAAATTTCAAAGTGATCCAGAATCCAGGACCTCTTCCAGATCACCACCAACGTTTAATCATTTGTTCCTTGTGACACCCCCCAACACATCCTGAAAATTTCATCAAGATCTGTCCATAACTTTTTGAGTTATCTTGCTCTAAATAACAGACAGACAAACAGACTCTGGGAAAAACGTAACCTCCATGGTGGACCGCTCTTCTTTCAGGGGGGGGGGGGGGGTGCTCTCAGAGTGCTTTTCTAGTTTTATTCATTAAATCTTTATTTACCCAGGTGTGTCCCATTGACATCAATGACAGTGTCTGTGTGGATGACGGGATGTTTTTGGGAACATATAGTATCCACAGGCACTAATGACCTCCTGAAAAATGCATTTAAACACTGTTCAATACCTCAGAAAACATTCATTAGTGCATTTGACATGATTTAAAAATGTCATTTTTGGAGCACACATGACCCCCCCCCCTGAGGAATGGTGTGGAACCACCTCTAATCATTCACTGATAGATTTGGGATGACTTAGTTAAGTTAAGTAAAACACATTTAAATTTCTATCCAAAATATTTTTTTTCCTCTTTATTTCGCTCTGTCTTTCTTTGAATATTCTAAGATGACAGATGCTAAATATATTCTCAGTATCTATCTATCTATGAAAAAATAATACATTAAAATTAAATAAATAAATGAATGCATACATAAAAAAATATAATAAAAAAAATGAATTAAAAAACAAATAAATTAAAAAATAAATTAAATAAATAAAAATATTTCTATCTATGAAAAAATAATAAATTAAAATTAAATTAATTAATGCATAAAAAGAGAAAAAATATAATAAAAAAGAAAAATAAATGAATTAAAAAATAAATATAATTGAATAAAAATATATACAAGTGAATAAAAAAATCAAACAAATAAAATAAAAATAATTGCAGGACCTGTTATATGACTATTTGCGCACACATACATTGCAACGTCGATGCTCAAACAATATATTGTGCAACTCTAATGTAGGTTTAATTTATATATATATATATATATATATATATATATATATATATATATATATATATATATATATATATATAAATTAGATTAGTTTTTTTTAACTGAAAAGAAATGATATTTAATTGTAATTGATGACTGTTGACAACCCACTTGTTTATGAGGTAGATGTCAGGACGCCACACCTTGTTGGGAGGAATTCTCAAAACATCAATGTTGTCATAATCCTCTGGATTCCAGGACAACCTGTAGTCTGTCCAAGCCTGGAAAGAAAGAAAGGAAGGAAGGACAGAAGCAGGTAGAAGAAAACAATCAAGGAAAGTGAAGGACAGACAGAGCAGAGGACGGATTCACAAAGCAAAAAAAAAAAAAAAAAAACTTCTTCACTTTTCTTTTAACTTTTGATAAAACTTAAGAAGATTCCATATTTTTTTTATTCCATAAAATTCAAAAGTTTTTTTTCTTAACTTTCTTCTTATCTTTTATTTTAAGAACATTTGATAATTCTTGAAAACTTAGTTGGTAAGATTCTTCTCAGTATTTTTCTTAACTTTAAAACAACCCTTCACCATATGGTACCACAGCCACATAGAAAAGCTCCGCCTCTAATATTATTGAAACAAAAGTGTAATAATAGAAATTTAGTTTTTGTCATTTAAGTTTGCTATCAGTGTTTTTGTGTATGTATTATTAGTTATATTATGCAACTGACAACAAGTGACAGTTAGTTACAATGGGCCTTAACACCATGTTTAACTTATAGGTTGAAATTAATGTAGGTTCTACCTTACATTAAATGAACCCTACAGTAATGACATATGCAGACAATAGGTCATGAAGCCAGGGTGTATTTAAGTTAATCATTTGATCACAGTAATTTTATCTTGTTTGGATCAGTCATGTCATTATGTTAGAGTCTAGGCCTATGTGTGGATCATTTATTAATTTATGCAGATATTAGCTGCGTTTCCATTACCCTTGGAAATTGGCAAAATGTAAATATTGCTATAAAAAACTGGTAATGGAAACACCTGAATTAAAAACAAAACAAAACACTCAAATATCGATAAAAAGTGAATCCTAAAGAGTTCGCCAGGGACTTTTACTGACGAGAAAATTAGCCAATTAATTCATGCTAATGCTAACAGGGCGATGGTTAATCTGAAGCTACGAAGGTGACAGCAGTGAAATCTCGTGGGATGATATTTCACGAGAGTTATGATACTCGTGCCTAGAACAACCGTCAACGGAAACACGTTCAAAGCACAAATATATTTTGCCGAAAATTTAGCCACATTGCTACTGTTTTGCGAAAAACTGTCATAGAAACACCGCTATTGACTGTTAATTAATATGTTTGGTAAAGTTTTTACAGCGCTTTGCCTCCATCTTTCTTTATGTTGTCGCCATTGGTCTATAGTCTTGTGAAAGATTTTTCCAGCATAGAATGTTCTTCTAAGAAATTCTTAAAGGTGTCATTCCACTGAAAACCACTTTTCCACGCTCCTTTTGGAATCTGATGGGTCACCCCGAGTTACCGACACATGCTGCTTTGACAGTGGTTCGTCACCTCCACTGCCTGCATACTGCATTCACAGAAAACAACAAGAGGAACGAGGGACCCAGAAAAAGCCGGTCCATCTGACGTCAGACGGACTTTAGAATCACCCACGTGGGGTTAAATCTGTCACCGATTGCAGCGAATCTCAAGTAGCCTTAGCATTAGCATCTACAAGAGAAGACGACGCCACAGTAGCTGCTGCAGGAACTAGAAAAAAAATGGCGGATCAAACTGGTTCATGTGCTCTGTGTGGAAATAAAACTCCTGCACGTTTTCAGAACAAGCGACGACATGAAACATAGCTGGATGATACTCTGGTAAAGGTAAACACACACAGAGAGCAAGAGGGGAGGGGAGAGTGTACTTTCACGCATTCTGAGCCAATCAGAGTATGAGGAAGTACCAGTAACAGATGGAAACAAAACAATCTGGATGTTTTTTAAAAAAAATAGAATCAACACACAATGTATTCAATAATAATAGACAACACAGTAATATTAAATAACCATGAAATGACACCTTTTAAGTATTAAAAATAAGAACTTTGCAAGAAATAGCATTGTTCTGATGAAAATATGGAGGAATTTCACTTAACATATATTTTTTTTTTTCTTTAAGAATCTTCATAAGAATTATGTTCAGAAAAAGTTTTGCAAATCCGGCTCCAGGAACATGTCCCTGTCATTCACATCCTGGTTTTTCATGTCTTTGATAAAGTAATTTAACTCCACACAATCACACACCGCTGTCACAAACAATCAAGCCATCTGGGATTGTCATTAGCGAGGGTATAGGGGTGGGAGTTGAGGGGGGGGGGGGGTTTGGGCAGAAAGAAAAGGGTGAGCCAGACACCCAGGGAGATAAAGTGAGAAATCATCTGTGCTTATAAAAAGTGACAAGTCCATTTGAGGCCAGAGCGACAGAGAACGCAGAGGAGTCAGAGCAGCCGACCCAGAAGCAGTGATGAAGATGAATGGTTTTATCTTCCTACCATATTCATGAACACGTTGGTTGTCATCTCGCCGTTCTTCTCATTCTACGGTAGAACACAGACACAGGCTGACATTAGTGAGCAGTGTGTGACGAGTATGTTAATGACGGAAAAAAAAAGGTAACACTTTATAATACCTACACACAATTGACTATGTATTAACCATTTATTACCCATTTATAAATGGAGAAAGAGATAAAAAAAAAGTCAAAATCATGATATAAAAAGTCACAATCATGAGGTAAAAAGTCAAAATTATAAGATAAAAGCCAAAATAATGAGATAAAAAAAAAAATTATGAGATAAAAAGTCAAAATTTAAGACATTTTTTAAAGTTGATTCAAAGTTGTTTTACTTGTATGAGTGCAGACTAAAATCATATATGTATGTATAATGTGTAATGTCCTGAAAAAAATAAAGAATAAACATATTTACCAAACTGACCAGCTGGGACAGAGTCATCCCCACTCTGACCATCACCTTCTCTTCCCAGTACTGAGATGGTCGAACTTTCATGTTGTAGTTCTCGAAGAGCTTCTGATGGAGTCTCCGTTCTATTTCTGAGGCTCCTGGAAGGAAAAGGATGAAGGCAAAAACACAAAATATACAAGGAAATACTTAAGAAAACATCTTTACATTTTGATCTTTTACTCTATTTTTCTTTCTGTATGTTTTTTTCTATTGTATTAAAGTCAAACTCATTTTAGTTCAGGGGCCACGTTCAACTAAATTTGATCAGAAGTAAAATATATATAAATAATAATCAACCCCAAACAGTCCATGTTTTAGAGAGGGGGTAAAATGTTTTAATTTGCATTATTAGAATATTTATATCTACAAACCATCCTTTCAAACAATCTGAATAGCATGAACAAACTGATTTTTTTTTGTATTTTATTTTAACATTATTAGGCTTTAGTTTGTCATTTACATGCGTATATTATAGCTTACAAATAAATACACAAAACATTTAGTAGTAGGTGGAATATTATAAAAATTTGTTTCAGTTATTCAGATTTTTTGTGAAATTATACTTGGTTTTAGTGTAACTAAATTAAAACATTCACAAAGAAACAGTTTGTCTTGTGAGTGTTTGTTATTTTGAGAGTGAATGTGGAACCTCAACTAAAATTATTAATATATTAATGTTATTTTTACATTTCACAAATTCATCCAAAGGTCCAGACTGGTGACACGTGTTTGACACCTGTGCTTTAGTCTGTTATAAAGACACATTTTTACTGTATAATAAACTATTTGGTTCAATCAACTCAACTAGATGTTTTTATGTGTAACCATAAAAACTCACAATCATGAGATAAAAAGTCAAAGTCATTAGATAGAAAGTCAAAATTATTAGATAAAAAAATCTAACTTATTAGATAAAAAGTCAAAATTATTAGATAAAAAAATCTAACTTATTAGATAAAAAGTCAAACTTATTAGATAAAAAGTCAAACTTATTACATAAAAAGTCAAACTTATTACATAAAAAGTCAAACTTATTTGATAAAAAGTCAAAATTATAAGATAAAAAGTCAAAATTGAAGAAGAATTTTTAAGTTGATTCATTGTTTTACTCTTTTTCAGTGTCCAGTCTTTTTATATAACGTACGTATGTCTATTCTGTTTGGATTCATTTTACTTATCAACACAAAAAGAGGAAAATCTACAATGATTTTCCATCATATTTTTGTTTCTCACATCACATTTTGGTTCAAAAAAATGGATCCATTTTGTGTCAAATATTACATCAGAAATCACAAAAACGCAACATATCTCACAATAACATAAAAGTATAACGTGTGTATTTAGACATATATAAATACTTCATTCCCATAGTTACATTTATATTTAGACACTAACAGATCTCCCTATGTGCTTTGATGAAGCGGTCACTGTGGTGGAATGACATGTCAGTTTGCAGCTTTAAGTCACTGACACAGACACTACAGCATGTTTGTTCTCTGTGGATCAGGGAGTCAAGCTGGTTAGGGGTTCAATTCCCACTGGGATGAACGCTGCTAAAAATATACATCTGTGGGTGGACTGAAGCGTCCAACATAAAGTATTGTTGTGTGTATACTCTGTTGAGCTGAATACATTACTGATCAAACCATCTTTTTCTTTCATGATTCAACACAAAACACTGGAAGAATTACAGTAAAACACACACTGTGACGACAGCTACTGATGTTAGCAACAGGTGCTAAAAGTACTGGAGTAGTGGAAGGAACTGAGTACAAGTACTTCCTTTACTGGACATGTTTAAGTACATTTTTTTTAGGTATCTGTACTTTACTTGAGTATTTATTTGTCTGACAATTTTTTACTTTTACTTTCTACATTTTTGTAGAAATATATGTACTTTATACTCTTTATGTTCTCAGAATATAAAGAAAAAAAAATTGAAAAAAAGAAAAAAGAAAGAAAAAAAAGAGAAAAAAAAGGGAAAAAATCTGCACATTTGTTGTTGTTTTTTTTGTTCTGTTTGGTTTTTTTTTATATGTATATGCTTAGTACTTCAATTATTATTCATTATTATTATTATTGTTATTATTTATTTATTTATCATCATTTTTGTACTATGCACTCTATTGCTATAAGATAAATCCAGGTTAATGGGGAAGTGAAGAAGGGGTAGGATTAAATAAACTTATGCTTCATCCTACTCCTTTTCGCACATGTCATTGTGTATTATTATTATTACTATTGTTGTATTGATTATTGTTGTATTGATTATTGTTGCATTCTGCACATGTTCAAATTAAAGCATTCAAATCAATTAAAAAAAAAAGAGAATAGACTAATTACTTTTTCAAACCAGAAATTGTGACTTACTAGATCAGAATTTTGACTTTTTATCGCATAATTATCAATTTCTTATCTGATAAATATGACTTTTTTCCTCATAATTTTGACTCTAGCCTCAGGATTTGGATGTTTTATTACATAATTCTGACTTTTTATTTCACGATTTACATTTTTTAATCTCATAATTATGCTTCTTTTTTTTTTTTTATCTTCTATTTATGACTTTTGAATTTTTCCTTAAATGTCCTGTCCATACTCCATACTACCATGACCCAATAAAACACATCATCTACACAGTAACTCACTTTTAAAGGCTTTATTTTTGGATATTTTTGAACATTTTCAGGTTTTTCCTGCTTAAATATGTATTATTTCACCCATGACAAAAAAAATATGCAGTTTTACTTTTTACTTCATTACAATTGAGAAGTTGTACTCTTTTACTTTAACTTCAGTAAAGGAGTTGAATCAGTACTTCTACTTTTACCAGAGTATTCTACTTAAATACAGAACGTGAGTACTTTGAGTACAAGTACAGCTACTTGTGTGAAAAAATGATATGATACTGATTCAACTCCTTTACTGAAGTAACTTCTCACTTGTAATAAGGTTAAAAAGTAAAAGTGATTTCTTTTCCTATGAATGAAATAATTGGAAATGTTTCAAAAGTGTCCAAAAATAATTCCTTAAAAAATGAGTTAATGTGTAGAACATGTGTTTGTTTGGGTCCTAGTTAGTTTAGTGGGTATGGGCAGAAACTGATGGAAAAATGGGTGAAGAAAAAGTCACAACTGAATAAAAATTCACCATTATGAGATTTAAAAAAAAAAGCCTGCATTATGAGTTAAAATCAGGAGATAAAAAGTAAAAAATTCTGAGGTAAAGTAAAAATATAAGATAAATACATATGTATGAAAGGAGGTTTCAAAATTCTGAGATAAATTTTGATGAAAAAAAAGTCAAAATTATGAGAAAGTCACAATTATGAAAGTAAAGTCATAAATAAAAGTAATTAATATTTATGAAAAAGAGTTGAAATTCTGAAATAAAAAAGGTAAAATGAGGAGATAAAACAATTCAATCATGAAATAAATAGTCACAATTTCATAATTTTCTCCACTGATTTTTCCTTCAGAAGCCACGAACATTTAGTTTGAAAAAGTAATGAGTCTATTCTGAGAATGTAAGGAGTATAAAGTATTTATATAAATGTAAGGAGTATAAAGTATTTATATAAATGTAAGGAGTATAAAGTACAGATATTTATGTAAATGTAAAAAGCATAAAGTACAGATATTTATATAAAAATAAGGTGTATAAAGTAAAAGGTTACCAGAAAAATAAATACTCAAGTAAAGTACAGATACCTATAAAAATCTACTTAAGTAGAATAACAAAGTATTTTTACTTAGTTACTTCACAGCTTTAATACTAACTCTGCAATAACTTTGAATATGTGACAAAACAACACATGTGAAACAGAAAGAACAGACAGGACACGTGAAAGACAGGCAGGTGTTGATGGGTAGTAAAGGTGACTGAGTGAATGTAAGTGATATGTGTGAGGGCAATGGGATCAAAAGGATGTTTGAATACCAACTGTATCACACACTAAAATAGACTCTGATTAACAAACAATGATCTGTTAATGGGATTTATTATTGGTTCCGGAGTGGCTTTCCCCTGTTCAAATATATATATATATATATATATATATATATATATATATATATATATATATATATATATATATATATATATATATATATATATACTACATATATTTAGTAAATCTATAGTTTTTTTGTGTTTCCATGATGTCCAAGTGGTCATTATGTGTATTATTTTTATATTTATAATTTATACTGAAAATCAATAGTGGTTGTTTTAAGTTGCAGATGAAAAGAAGGTTTTTTTTGTTTTTTTTATACTAACTCTGGCATATTTACATTATTATTATTATAATTATATAATATTAGGGCTCCATGATATTAACCCTGCATTTTATATATATATATATATATATATATATATATATATATATATATATATATATATATATATATATATATATGCGATATGGAAAATTACAATCATTACAATCAATGTTTGAGCTAACTGTTTTTAAATCTCAGTTATGAACATATTTATTTAATCAAGCGTTTGACATGTAGTCGACTGTCCATGTCTATATTAATATTGTTGCTATGGTTTTATAACTTGTTTTACCTGTGTTTTTATCTTCGTTTTATAATTATTACTTTTTTATATAATTGTTACTTGTTTTTATCTCATTTTGTAAAGCACCTTGTGCAGCTTTTGTTGTTGTAAGATGCTATATAAATAAAATGGGTTGATTGATTGAAAAATACTCAGGACTTTATAACAGTTGTGTGGTGCCGATTGGAACAGATTAGTGGTCGATACAGAACATACGTTTCAGTATCATCCTTCTTGTATCCGAAATAATTAAATAAAATTAATAATTAAAATGAAATAAATACACATTAAAAACAAAAATAAATAAACAAGACAAATAAATAAAACATTAAAATAATAATTACATGAAAATAAATGGATAAAAAAACAAAACAAAAAAAAGAATAAAAAATAAACCTGTGATGTGACTATTGTGCACACATGTGATGTCTATGCTCAAACAGTATATTGTGCAGCTGTAATATATTATTATTTATTTTATATTAATGGGGGGTTGTCAAGTAACTGAAGGGTTGGTGGTTCGAATCCCACTCTGTCATTTTAGTAAGTCTGTTGTGTCCTTGGGCAAGACACTTCACCCTCCTGGCCTCCACTGCCACACACACACTTTAATAATAATAATAATAATCTAATTTCTTAGTATAATTTTGTAGTAGTGCAATAGCAGCAGAGGCAGTCACAATACAAGACGGGGCTAAATAAATAATACATTTGTATCAATTACTATCAGTTTAAATGATATGAATTAGCATGTATAGGGGATTCCCACTCATAGAGTGCCTCCATTTTAACGGTGCTAATGCTAACTACTGAACCGTCAGTAACACCAAGAATCCAACAATGTCTGAGCGTTGTTGTACAGTCGGATGCAATCATAAACATGATCCTGCAAAGTGAGTATCCTTATATCGTATCCCAAAAGAAACAACACGGAGAAAAAAGTGATTGTAATTAACAGATCTTTTTTGTGTTAATTTTGGATCAGGTAAATTGAACTTCTGAAGGTAATTAAATAAGTTCTCTGCAAATATAGTTTGGCATTGGAGAAAAATGTATACATTTTCGGTTATCAAAGAAATCCAGCAGGTTTGTGTGCACTAGCTAACATTAGCATTAGCCTGATTCAGTCTAGTTAGTAGTGAAAGGAACCTAGAACTGCTGTGACAGCTGTAACACACTGAGTGGAATATGTGGAAAATTACCTCATTAAGATTGTACACAAAGTACTAAAATATATATTTTCAAAAGTACTTCATTGTTGAAATGGAAATCCTATTTAGCATATATGTCTTTAAAGTGTATTGCTGTCAAAATTGAGGCTAAGCTAGGGCTAACTTTGTAAAAAACAAAAACAAAACTAAAGCTGAACTAATATTTGACTAAACACAGTTACATCAGAACTGTTCGAAGAACAATTTACAACTAAATTGGGAATTTTCACCGCTGACTAGATGCAGGGAGAGGGAGGGTAGACCGTCACTATGGCGGACACACCAGGAGGGGGTCATGTGGGTGGGAATCCCCTATAGTATATGTCAGAGGTGGAGCCAAACAGACAGAACCTGAAGACGTGCATTTACAATATTCCTAAATGTGCAGAGTCCGTATTAAATAAACCAATACAGCCAGGTACAACAAACCCCGCCCACTCGCACCCATTTGACCTGATTTGCTCTATCTCTTATTGTGAAAACAATAAGACTGGTGACTGTGACCTTTCACCTACATTCATCAAAATTTAATGGGATCTATTCTAGACCCACCTCGCACATGGAAATTGGTCCAGTAGTTTTTGTGTAAAGCTGCTGACAAACAAACAGACCCTTTACTATTTATTTTTATTATTATTACAATTATACCACTCAATAAAGGGACAAAATAGTATTATTAAGTGACCCATAAAGACCTAGTGCTAATGTTCTGTCAGTTCCCAATTTAATTTTTCTCCATATTTAACTTTTCTTAAGCTATTTATCACTGTTTATTATAAAATTATCCTCTGTATTTTGTGTTTTTAAGCGAAAATCTTGTGTTTTCCACACATTTCACCTGATTTACCTCTATCCCTTATCATTGCGAAAACACATTTTTGGTGACTGTGACCTTGACCTTTGACCTACATTCACTAAACTTTAATAGGATCTATTCTGGACCACCTTGCACCTTTCTTTGGTTCAATAGTTTTTGTGTAAACCTACTACACACAGACCAACAACCAAACCGACTCAAACACAGTACCCCTCTCCCCTTCAGGGGGCGGGGTGATAAAAATAAATATTCCTCCTGCTTCTCTTATATCCATCCTCAGTGATGAAAAGTCTAGCAGTAAAATCACAGGAGGACAGAAAAACAGACGACAAGTTCTCAAGAACGTCACAAACCTGTAATTTTTCGTAGTTTCTAATCTCAACGGGGGGTCAAAGGGTCAAAGTCAAAGCCTTTCAGCAAAACACTGATAAGCTCTGGTCATCACAAATCAATTCTAATTCTGATTTAACAAGCAACAGGCAGAGAATCAATACCAATTTAAGAGCAGAGCAGGTAGATGTCAGATACTGGTCTGGAATCAGAGCACAACCTATAGGCTGTTTGCACAACATATATATATATATATATATATATATATATATATATATATATATATATATATATGTGTGTGTGTGTGTGTGTGTGTGTGTGTGTGTGTGTGTGTGTGTGTGTTCACCTCGACTGAGAAATGCAAACACTGCACCGTGAGTCAAAACAAACAAAGGGCAACTATTTGTTTTACAGCCCTCATGTGAGGTCAGAGGTCAAAGTCAGTCATTTTTTCTCCCGGACATCTCTTACCCTCTCTCTCTCTCCTCCAGAGTAGATTCCACATAAATCTGTGTATCATTCCTCCATTTATTTTTCAAAATAAAACCAAAAATAAGACAACCAACTTCTTTATTATTTGTTTCCAAAACCAAAGTGAAAAAATTGATAGTGATGCATTTTTTCATATTTTCCTTTTTGTGTTTAAATGAATAATAGAAAAAAATGGATAACTGTATTTCCTGTTTTATCCAATTTTGATCTGAAGCTAATTGACAGTGAGGAGTTGTCATCATGGTTTATAGGCCCCGCCCCCAAATGTCATTTTGAACGTCAAGCCTCCATGCTGTCTTACCTGGAGATACGCTATCACTGCGATAGATTTTAAAGCACTTTATATTTCGTCCTTTATATTTCACAGTGTGTGAAGAACTGTCACAGCATGTCCCATGATTAACAAGGGAACAAGACAGGAGTCTGTTTGTTCTGGTTCCGGAAATCAATCATTTCTGGCAGAATACTGCATCCTGCCCACGGTATGATGTATGCTGTCGTCGGCGGTTGTGCGGGAAGGTGGTCGCGAGGTACGGCGAAGGCTTTTGAGACGGCTTGCAGTTTAAATTTTTATTTGTCTTTCTGGTGTACTGAAGGGGACATGGGTATTTTATTTTTTGGTTTGTTTCTTTGTCTGTTTGTTTCTTTGTAAGCAGGTTTCCACAAAAACTACCAGACCAAATTCCATGACATTTTCAAGAAAGGTGTGAGGTGGTCCAGAATAGATCCCATTAAACTTTGGTGAATGTAGGTCAAAGGTCATAGTCACCAAAAATGTGCTTTCACAATGATAAGTGATAGGGCAAATCAAGTAAAATGTTTGCAAGAGGGGCGGGGTTTGAGCTTAATTTAGAGATGTTAGTTCACTAGTTACGAAAAATAAATAATTATAGGCAAAGTTTAAAAATATAAACACGGTATAAATAAAGTATAAAAATAAAATTAAATTCCCATTTGGAATCTCACTTTTTCACGTCAGTATAATTATTTAGTTAATAATCAATATATTTAGTGTTTCTATTTGAACTATTATTATTTCATCAGCATTATTACTTTTTACTTCTTATGTTATTTGTAAGAAATAATGTTTTCAGATATATAATGATGTTTTTTATATTTTATTTTGTCTCTACTTGATGGAAGGTATGCAAATTTCCTTTTTGTTTAAAATAAAACTAGGTCAAGGTGAGGTTATTTTTGGGCCTTTTTGGGTTTCTAACCTCACATGCCTATTTTTGTACCCTTCTGTCAATCAAGAGACATTTGTCTTATATGTGAAAATTAAACAAAACAAAAAAAGTACTTACTAGTAATGGTGAAGCAAAAGCAACATATGATGATAAATGTGTTCATCCTTGCATTGATGTTCTTCAGTTTAATTTGTCCAATGGTGATTGTCATGACATCTTCCGTTGCCAAGGAAACCCCCTAGTCCTTGATCCAACCAGCACCTTGAATCTTCTGCAAAATCCTGTAGCGGATAGACCAGTGTTCCCAGAAGCACACCTCTGTAGCTCCGGTACAAAAACACACACACACACACACACCTCCGTTGGATTAGAGCTCGTTGGCACCTTCAGCAGCACCAGCTGTTCTGCTAAGACCTTCCTCTGCTGCCCCTACGCCTCTTTGGTTATGGCTCCATGGGTGAAACCACGGCCTGATTGGGTGTGCATGCTGGGAGTGACCAGAGGGCGGAATGTGTTTGTACTGGAAAGCCTGTTGGGCAGACACCTGTTGGTGTTCACCAATGTGAGGTTAGGACTGTGGGGATGGTGGGAGGGAGAGGAAGTGGAGAGAGAGGAAGAGGAGGGAGAGGAAGAGAAGGGAGAGGAAGTGGAGGGAGAGGAAGAGGGAGAGGAAGAGAAGGGAGAGGAAGTGGAGGGTGGGAGAGGAAGAGGGAGAGGAAGAGGAAGAGGAAGAGGAAGAGGAAGAGGAAGAGGAAGAGGAAGAGGAAGAGGAAGAGGAGGGAGAAGAAGGAGATGAAGTGGGGTGGGTTAATGGATTGGCATTAGGGCTACAGTCATTTTGTATATTTTGTTATGTGGTATGTGATGTATCCTCCTGGACACAGGGTGGTGTTACCCCTGTGTGTGTGTGTGTGTGTGTGTGTTTCCTGTGTTCCAGGTGGCAGATTAGGCCTTCTTACATGACAGTTTTTATTCCATTATGTAATGTGGACATTAGTGTCACCCATGTGGGGTTAAGCCCACCCCCCCAATGCAGTAGCATAAGCATCTAAGAGAGAAGACGGAGCCACAGAAGCTGCACAAACTTGAAAAAAATGATGATGGAGCAAACTCGTTCATATGCTCTCTGTGGAAATATGCGTTTTTTTTCCTAAGTTTTCAAAACAAGCAACAGCACCAAACCAGCTGGATGCTACTCTCAGATGGTAAACACACACAGAGGGAGTTCTGGCAGGTTGGAAATTATTAAAAAGCCAAAATTAGGAGATGAAGTCAAAACACCCAGTCACTAAAACACTACCAGAATGAATCCATATATAAGAAACACTGTTTTTTTCAGAACTAGTTAATATGCAGTAACAATAACTGCCTCATGTCCGATAATCTACCTGTAACTACTATGGCTGAACAACAACAAAACTTTAAGGTCATTTTTCTCACTTGCAGTGGCCGACCATGGTGTAGTATTATGGGCTGTCACTGTGTGGATTAATGTACTGTCATATTTACGGTCAACTTCCCCATCTTTATTTTGTAAACTGACGGATCACAGAGACAACTGTCTGACCAATCAGTGTCTGTAGAGTTTATACGTCACCTTTAATCATCGATGGGAACCTGTACGCCGCTCCACTAGGACCAATCAGGACGCAGAACAAAGGACGTTTATATGCAAAATTAAAAATCAGTAAGTTTTATATAAAGTTTATATATGTTTTATTTCTTCCCACTCCTTTTCGAGTACAAAAAAATAACAATTGTTGACCATGTTGATTGATGTATTGATGATTTTGTATGTTCGAAATAAATTGAACTGAACTAAAAGTCTGTGAAATAGCGAGTGTTCAAAAGGTGAACCATGTTATAACGAAACAATTTGTGAAATGTAAAAATTACACAAATATATTAATTATTTTAGTTGAGGTTCCACATTCATAATAATTCACTCTCATAATAACATATAAATACTCTTTGTAAATGTATATTTTTTTCATTTAGTGACACTAAAACAAAGTATAATTTAGCAAAAAAAAATTAAATAAATAACTGGAACAAATATGTACAATCTGAAATCTCTTAAGAGAAGAAAGAACAATTTAATAATATTCCATCTATTACTAAATGTTTTTTGTATTTGTAAGCTATAACATAGACATGTGAATGATAAACTAAAGCCTAATAATGTTAAATAACACTTTTGTTTCAGTTTGTTTATGCTGTTCACATTGTTTGAAGGGACCATTTGTAGGTGTAACTATTCTCATAACGTCAATTTATTTTCTTTTGCTCTAAAGCACAAGTGTCAAAAATAGACATGAAGATATTAATCTCTTTAGTTAATTTTCCACATTCAGATCAATTCAATCTGAAGTGGGTCAGACCAGTAAAATATCATAATATTCTATAAATAATCACAACTCCATGTTTTTCTCTTTGTAAATGTCAATATTTTCACATAATTACACTAAGACAGAGTAAAATTTCATAAAATATTTGAATAATCTTGAACAAATATATGAAGAAGTGTTTGTTTTCAGGAGGTTTTAGCATATTTAAGAATAATCTTCTGATTAAATATTTTGTTTATTTATGGTTCCACTATGATCTGCAAGTTATAATGAACATGTGGAAATGATAAAAGGATAATATTGTTCAAATTAGGCTTATTCGTTCATTTGTTTCATATGTTATTCACATTGTTTGAAAGGATGGTTTGTTAATGTAAAGAAATGGAGAGAAATATTTGGATTTGACATTATTTATGTATTAATAAAATAATAAAATACTACATTAATAAAATGTATCAATATTATTATTATTGTTATATAATAATTTTTTCACTGGTTTGGCACATTTCAGATCAAATTTAACTAAATGTGGTCCTGGAACTAAAATGAGTTTGACACCCATGATCTAAAGCATGGACAACCGTTTGGTGTTATTATTTAATTTTATGTTTTTATTGTAGTGGTTAACTGAATGTGGCCCCTGAACTAAAATTACTTTGATATTCCTGCTCTAGAATAACCCTGAAAAATTAAGCAAATCTCAGTGAAGATGAACAATTTATAGAGGTTCTCATGAGCTGAGTTTGATCAAAGAAGGAGAATCATTTGTTCATTGGTTTTTCAAAATAAAACCAAAAATAAGACATTATTTGTTTCCAAAACCAAAATAAAAAACGGGATAAGAATGCATTTTTTTCAGTTTTCCTTTTTGTGTTTAAATAAATAATGAAAAAACAGATAATGTCCGTTTTTCGTTTTATACAATTTTCACCTGAAACAAGTTCAGGTCAAAAAAATTATATTTACTTGCAGTCTATCAATTTGTTTTAAACAAATACCTTCAGGTCTTAGGGTGACCCTCTTATTTTCCTGAAATAGGACGTAGGTCATTATTTATATAATTTTGTGGAGGTGTTTCAGGCATGTCCATCCAGGAGGAGACCTCGGGGCCGACCCAGGACACGCTGGAGGGATTATATCTCTCGGCTGGCCTGGGAACGCCTCGGGATTCCCCTGGAGGAGCTGGCTGAGGTATCTGGGGTGAGGGAAGACTGGGCTTCTTTGCTGGAGCTGCTGCCCCCGCGACCCAGACCTGGATAAGTGGAAGACGACGAGGATGTAGGTTTCCAACTTTGTCATTGCAGGTCAAAGGTAATTTCTGGTTTATTGAACTTGCCTCAGCTCAAAATTGGATGAAACGAGAAAATGGACGGACCTGGACGTTATCCGTTTTTTCCATTATTCATTCAAACACAAAAAGGAAAGGAAAATGCATCGTTATCTGTTTTTTTTTTTTTCATTTTGGTTTTGGAAACCAATAATGAAGGCACAAGTTGTTTTTTTCATTGTCTTATTTTTGGTTTTATTTTGAAAAACCAATGAACACGGATAAAGGAGCCCCTTAGAATCACTGATGTTAACTTTCAGAGGAGCAAACAAACGACAGATGTTGTTGCCATGGAGATGGAGAGGGAAGCTCTGAGATGTCGATAAGGTGACGGCGGAACAATGAACTCTAGATTCTGCTGCTGCTTGGAGCCTTCAAGTTGTTTTTTTTAAGCTGGTAATGTGTACATTTCAAGGATAATAAAGTATTTTTTGTAGTAACACAACATAATAAAACTCTCTACCTTCCTCAGGTCACTGTATTCAGTCGTCCTCTTGCAGGTTAGAGTTTCTACTGCACAAACACACAGGCCATAAATCAGGTCTGGGCTCAGATTAGAGAGAGAAACTGTCTTTGACCTGCTCTATTACATGACATAGTTTAGATACATCAGTCAAAATGGCTCCAGTGTGTTTTTAAGGCCAACCTCCTAATGCTGCACTTTTAACCTGTGACAAACAAGTACCATTGTTTCTTTTTTTTTGGTCTCTTTGTTATCTTTTTTCCCCAGTTTATTATATAATAATTATAATCATCAGGGTTTGTTAGTTAATCTGTCTGTCTGGTAGCAACATAACTCAAAAGGTTATTGAAGGATTTCAACTAAATTTTCACAGAATGTCCAGAATCACAAAAGCAACAAGTGATTAGATTTCGGGGGTGATCTAAATCACTGTCTGGATCCTGGATTTTTTTTTGAAGGATCCTTTACTATTGGGAGATAGAGCTGGTTTTAATTCAGCCCTGATTACATGGGAGTTTTTATTCCTCTTTAATTGTGAATAAAAGTTAATTCTGTTTTCAGACGACCATGTAAACACCTAATTCCAGTTAAATTAGGTAAAATTAAACTTAATTCGGAATAAAGTCACTGGTTTATTCCAATCTGAAATTCAAATTCAATAATTCCTCTGTCATGTAAACAGTTAATTCCACTTTAACATTATTCCATGTCGTTATGCACATGCTCCTGGTCTCGTTGCATTGACACACATTTGTCATTGATGATGCACATTGATGATTTTATGCCGATTTGATTCTTTTATGATTTCTGGTTACCGATTCAATTTAAATTGCAATTCTTCGATATCCCTGATTTTTCCCGTGCCTTTTGAACACCAGACAAGGTAAAAAAACTGAATGATGACGCCTACAGATCATATCAGGAGCCATATTTCCTAAAAATCTGCACATCATATGTGAATCAGTTCAGATTTATTCAGCAGTAATATATTTGAACCAGACTTCAGGAAGTAAACTGCGACATTTACCTGCACCTCAACACAAATAGGAGCCTTTAAATTAACATACTTCATAATAAAGTGAACCTAAATTGTAATTTCAAAGCTGGACTGGACTGCATGCAAAAGAGGCAAACAAATGTATAATATAAAATCTATTTTCTCTAGTATTTATTTATTTTAAAATTGTAGAGGAGACCACAGGAACAATCAGTTGCTAATAGGGACCTTAATAAATAAAATGACATTAAATGTGCATCAGTAACGCTGAAGCAGAACTAAAACACTGAAGCACCATCAGCACCGCAACGAGCTGTCAGCATGTACGCACTGTGCATATTTGCAGAAGCACAAGTGTATTTACACACATGCAAATATCAGGGAAGCCCATGCAGTCGTGTCCAGTCACTAGTGCCAGTGTCCATGCGTTAGGGTTTTTTTTTTTTTTGGGGGGGGTTATTAATAGCGGTGCGGGCAGGTGATGGAGCAAGGGTTGCAATTCTCACAACAGATGGATCTTTGATATTGTCCTCTCAGAACAAAATTAACGCACAGGACTAAAAGGGCGGGTATGTGTTTATGCAACGCGAGATGTTCGCAAAAGGACGTGTTATGTCTGCGAGGAAGGAGAGGTACAGTGAGGAAGCTCTATAATGGGAATTCCACAGGCTATTGGTGCAGCTGGTGAATAGAGTTAGCGTGCTGCTCCACACATAAGAATAGCCTCCATGCAAATGTACACATACACCAGTGCCCAAAATACAAAGAGGATTACTACAGTCACATAAATATCCACCAGGCATGTGCCACACTCCGGCACATTCTGACACCGGAAAATGAAAGGCATACAGTTTGCTCATTATAGCATCTGGTTTGTCTTGGTGTTTATGTGTTAACACCACATATGAATATCCAACTATGGATCCACACTCTATCCATGGCCCTACTGTAACAAATATGTGAAAACTAACTAGATCCACACCTACATATATATAGGTACAACTTAGAAAATTAGAATATCCTGCAAACACCACTGGGACCATTGTCTCTAGACTAATGCACTATTTACTATTACTTAAATTTTTTTTTATTGCATGTTATACTGTGGGTGATACCATATTTCGTTAATTCTTTTTAACTTGTAATAGTTTTTTGCATACACAGTGGTACCTCTACTTACAAAAGACCCAGTTAACGAATGATCCAAGTAACAAAAAAACCTTAAACTCAATTTTTCGTCTCTGAATACGAAAGAAAATTCTATTCACGAAAGGAAACTGAAAGACATAAATGCAGTACTGTATGTACATTATTATATGTAACTACGTAATGTACGTAAATACACCCCCCCCCCGGCATTAAAAACTGAAGAAAACACACTCTTATCTGCACACACTCATACAGTGACTTACACCCCCCCCAGCCCCCCCCTGATTTTCTCTTCATTTTTTTATCTCAACGTGTATTTTTGTGTATTTTATAGGAAATTTTAGTCCAAAAAAAAAAACAGACAGAACAGTCAACTGACAAAGTGTTTTGATCATGATTAATTGAAATTAATTCAAAGCAACCCTGTGATTAAACTCATTAAAAATTTTAATCATTTGACAGCCCGAGAAATGACATTATCCTACATAATTATATTGGTCTAAAGGCCTAATGAGAATTTTCTTTCTTCTTTTTTTTATACATTTATTTGCACTCTTTAAAATAGACCTACAATCTGTAATGCCTATGATCGTTTTCAGCAGATAGTTTTATGTTTTGCAGCTGATTGTTTGAATAAACTGCAGGAATAACTTCTCTATAGGGTGGCTGTGGCTCCGTTGCTTGATGACTGAAGGGTTGGCGGTTCACACTCTGGCTGTCCACATGTCTAAGTGTCCTTGGGCAAAGACACTGAACCCTGACTAAGGTTCCCAGTAGGACGAACAGAACCTTAGAAACCTACTGGTGTATGAATGAGTGAATGTGAGGCTAATGTAAAGCGCTTTGAGCACCATGAAGGTGGAAAAGCGTTATATAAGTGCAGTCCATTTTCCATTTATCCTATGAAATTTAATTTGAGCTAAAGATGATTCAGACTTCGTAGCCCTGGTTGGCGTTTCCATTGTTAGCCCAACATCATAATTTGAGTTTTTATCTCATGATTTTGACTTTTTATCTCATAATTTTCACTTTTTAATCTCATAATTTAAGATTTTATCTCATAATATGACTTCTTATCTTATAATTTTGACTTTTTATCTCATGATTTTGACTTTTTTTCTCATAATTTTGAATTTTATCTAATAATTTTGGACTTTTTACCTCCGCCAAGGAGGTTATGTTTGTTGCTGCCGACAATAAAAATGCAGACACCATAACATTAGGCTGTTAGCCTCTTTATTTTTGTTCATAATTAGCTTAGGTAGCATGTTTTAACGTAGCTCAAAAATACAAAACATATAAATTGTGGGTGTGGTCGTAGGCGAGTAGTTTGTGTCCCACCACACACTACTGTCTGTACACAACGTTGTCAGTGAACGCAACATCTTGGTGTAGACAAAGAAAGAAGGTCATGCTTAAAGAGTACAAGTGACAAATAATCAGCTGCACAGAGTGGTACAGATATAAGTGGAAGGAAGGGCGGCATGAGGAGCAGGGAACAAGCCTTTTGCCTGGAGTCAACGGTTTCTAAATTATTGCACAGTGGGGTGAAAGTGTGTCAAATTGTATCTAGAGAATAACTCGTCAGTGATGTCCTCTTCGTCGTTCTAATGTCCCACTGCCTCAGGGGGCTTTGAAGGGGTCAGTGGGTGTGCGGTTGAAGCTGGCGTCAGCGAAGATGGCTAGGGTACCCACGGTGGTGAAGACCACAAAGATCCAGAGGAACATTCGGTCCACCACCATGGCCACGTACTGCCAGTCCTCCTTCAACTGGAGGGTCAGGGAGGGGGTAACAAAGGAAGGGGGTGAAAAGAGAGACAGGAACAGGAGAAGAACAAAAGGGAAAAAAAAGATTTGAAGTGAAGGAATTTAAAGGGGACATATCATGCACAATGCACTTTGTAATGTCTGTGTGTGAGGAGACCCTGAAATTATGAACAAAAAACATCCACTCTCCTTTTCTTCTGATCCATTTCTTGTTGGAGGAGGATGAAAATGCTCCGTTTTGGATTATCTATGCTTGGTACATCACATGCATAGATTCATTTGAATACCCCACCCAACCAGCACAGCTAACCCCACCTACTGGTCACTCTGAATCTGACCGTGTCTGGTGTGTTGGGGTCTGAGCCCTGGTCGCTGTGCGTGTGGCGGTTGGACTGACCCGGGTTGATCAGACGGGTTGGTGTCATGGCTTATCTGGCCAGCTCACTTCCAGATAAACCGGACCAGAACGTGCACCGGGGCCGTTGACAGACCAGAACCTGAAGGCACCAGGGCTGTAAAACTCAGCACTTTGTTCACTCTATCTGATTTTATTTCATCAGTGTCTTTGTCTCTGTCTCAACTTTTTCAGGTTCCATTTCTTTCTCCTCTTACTCTCAGTAGAATATGGAAGAAAGGGGCGGAGTCAGCTGTGGCTCATTTGCATGAAAGCATGAAGCACTAAACCTCAGTTTTGAAAACGACTGTTTCTCTATGGATCACCACGTCACATTCTAATGTTCTAAAATGCATGTTCCTTTCACCTTGTATGTGTTTTTCTTGTTTTTTTGGAGTTTGTTTTTCACTGTATATATATATATATATATATATATATATATATATATATATATATATATTTACTATTTTTTTGCAACTAATTGGAAAGGAACCAAATATGATACCTTCATTGACTTTGATTATCTACATAATAAATCATTTGGGAAAAATGTCACAAATATAGTCTTATGTCCTCCTCTAACACATTAAAGTGAACATTTTAAACTTCACAGTATTCCTATAAGTGTATGCAGAATCCAACTTACAGCTTCATAGTCCTTCTCAGCCTGCAGAGCTTCTGCAATGTATGTGATGGCGTCGATGGCAGACTTCAGCTCCTCCGGCAGCGTTAGATACGTACTGGGACCATCGATAAACTTCCTCAGGTCCGTGCACATGCCTTCTGCCTGGAACCTGCACACACAATAACACACATTATTACAGCAGACATACAAGCACATTTATGAGGCGTAAAGATGGTCTGTAATCAGAGGAGGTGGAGATTTACCATCTGCCTTGTTAACAAAATGCAAAATAGCCAAATTTATGAAACTGGTTTAACCTGATAAATATGAGAACACCTGACCTGAAAAACTCATCATGATGTGTAATTTATTTACTTTAATCAACGACTGTGAAAAAAAGGGAAAAAAATGTTGCATAGAAAAAAGATAGATAATTAGAAACACATTTGTAGAATTAGAAATAACACATCCTGTAGCATTTTAGGCGTAATCACCAAGGAAATCTGTGAAACAGGAATAAATTAATATTCAGAAATGTACAATATAAGGCTGAAGTATTTTACATAATTACAAAGTACTATTGGATGTGCTTCATTTTGTTTAAGATGTCGCCAGGTTATTGCATAATTTTTTAAATATAAAATAAAAATAAATGAAAACCCCAACAGACAGGCCATATGATACAAGTATTAGCTTTGACAAGTACTAACAGATGTGTTTTGGTTATGTTTAAAGTTTTTTCATGTGGTGCATAATTGAAAAATCAGTGTCAAATAAGTATTTCTCTGGGTGCTTCAAGTACTAGTGTATGTATTATGGTCATATACCGTATTTTCGGACTATAAATATATATATATATATTTTTTTAATAGTTTGGCCAGGGGTGTGACTTATAGAGAACGACCTATATGTGAAATTATTAAACACATTATTATATAATTTTACATGTCATTTTTACACTGACAACTGCAAGAGGGCACTCTAGGCCTGTGTATATGGACCAGATAATAGATCATTTCAACATTAGCAGTAACTTATAAAAACAACTGAGACAGACTCAACAAAAATGCCATAAAAAATAAAATCATATTCTGAAGCTTACGGGCTACAAGTACTAAAATATGCAGCTGCAAAATGTTTGGAGTGAGTGAGAAACTTGTAAGGGACTAGTGAAAAGCAGAGGTTACTCAAAAAAAGCTAATCGCAGGCTAAAAGCTAGGTGGCTACAGCTAAAGGAAGGAGTTCACCCATGGGTGCTTGAGCAATGAGCTGCAGGGAGAGGTTATAGTTATGGTTTAGTTATCTGATTAACTATTAATATATTACATTAACATACCAGGCACGGTCTCAGTTCATTGTTTATGCATCGTGTAACGTTAGCTGAATGGGTTATGTTAGCATACCGTACACCTATGCAGCCTGTATTCTATTTATATTTTAATTTGCCTTTCAAGATTACATTTCTGTTGTTGATGTTGGATTTTATCAAATAAATTTCCCCTAAATAATGCGAATCTAGCGTAACTTATACATGTTTTTTTCCTTCTTTATTAGACATTTTTTTGGTTGGTGCGACTTATACTCTGGACCAACTGACAGTCCAGAAAATATGGTAATTCTCTTAAGACGTTTAAGGTTGTTCATATTTGTTAAGGTTATTCACATTTGTCGTATAAAGATAATTTACAGAGACACAGAATTTCATTCCGCTTTATAATGTATGTGGAGAAAGACAATACAATACTCTTTTACTTTGAATTCATAAAATATGAAGATTTATGTATGTACTTTTTTTTTTTTTTTTTTACACTAAAACAAAGATAAATCTGCAATTTAAATTATTTATGGGTAATTCTGATCATATTTTACTGATCTGACCCAAATGAGATCTAATTATTCCGTTTGTGGAACCTGAATTAAAATGATTTTTCCCCATTGATTGATAATATCAAGTGTAATTCATCCTATGGGCTGTATTGGACTCTTTGACGGGCCAGATTCAGCCCCTGGGCCTTATGTTTGACACCCCTGCCTTCGACCCATAATAATAAACCGAGTTATCGCTTTATTTATGGGCGATGCCATTCTCAAACGGGGTATTTTAATTGTCCTTTCTAGCGAGTCCTACTGTGTCAATACTTAATGTTAAGGGAGTTCATTTTGCCTATTGAAAGCATTCAATGGAAATCCATATGTCATTGCACAAGGACAGACTGCACTGTTACTGTGCATATAAATGGGCCATGACAAATGAGAGCAGGGAAGGTTAATGTGTAATGTTCTGAATTTCCTCAGTGGGTTTGTGTCGAAGCCTGGCAGAAAAAAAAACAAAACTAAATAAGTGTATATTTAATGTGTAAATAAGGTACAGTGTCGAAATGAGGAGAAAATAATGTTTTTGGCAAGAACTTCACTTATTATTATTATTTTTTTTTTTTTTTTACACATTCATGACTTTAGCATCGTTTTCAGTTCCTAAAGAATGAAATCCAATTTGAGCTACCGTTACGCGTGTCATGTAAAAATGACTGATCGCAGAAATAAAGCCCACACCCAGCAGCCTTCTATTAGTTTTCCCCTGCAACGCCTGTGGCCCCATAACAGCAAATTGTTGGTAACCGATGGCAACAAGCAGCGTAAACACAGAAACATGCTTAACAAACACTCCTGCAGAGGGTTTCTCAGCCCTGTCAGCAGATACAGATGCAAAGCGGCGAATCCCAGTCTGGCCAAAAAAAAAAAAAAAAAAAAAAAAAACCGAGCCCGGGGACTTCCTCTGACCTTCTCTGTGAACGACAGGGTGAAGAAGACGTGCAGCCGGCCTCATAAATACTGACAGCGTCTTATTAATGGGCTAATGTCTGCATACGTGTCGTCACATTCCGCAAGTTTACGTGCATTTAAGTTTGGATGGAGATGCATTCTCTCCTGCTCTCTGGTCTCATTCTCCTCTGTTTGTCCTTTGTTATAGTTTTAGGGTAGGTGATTTGTTATGCTTAAACAGGAGGCAGGGTCTCATGGGAGTACCCCTCTGCTCCTATAATCGCAAACCAACACACACATAAACACAGTATTACACACACATTACACTCCATTTCACCTCTAGCAATTCCATTTATATCAACCTATGTTTCCTCCCCCAAATGTTGAGATTTCTTTTGAGGAAAAGGGAGTGTATTTATTGGTAGGATGATTAAGTTGTTCTCTACCAGCCAGGAGGCAAAGGGGAGATTAATGGATGTGATGACGGAGGGGACACAGAATGTTAGTGAGAAAGGCGAAGATGTAGGAGATGGAGAAAAATACGGTATTTTCTGGACTATAAGTCGCACCAGCCAAAAAATGCATAATAAAGAAAGAAAAAAAACAAACAAATAGAAATCGCACTGGAGTATAAGTTGCGTTTTTTGGGGTGAATTTATTTTCTAAATTCTAACACCAAGAACAGACACTTCATCTTGAAAAGCAATTTAAAATAAAAATAGAATAGCGAACAACAGGCTGAATAATGTGTACGGTATGCTAACGTAACACATTCAGCTACATGATGCATAAACAATGAACTAGCTCTTAATTGACACCTCCCTCTCAAAAATAGACTGAGTTTGATCTTTCAAGGTCAAAGGTCACCATGCCATTTTGGAGCCTGCATGTAGATTCCTATCTGTCAGTAATAGTAATTGAATACTTATCACCACTCTTTTTGGAGTTTTAATCATTTAAAATCATGTGACCTTTTAAATTCACTCAAGGTCAAAGGTCATGGTGTCATTTTGAAGGCCATGCCAGCTTTCCTATCTGTGAACAATAGTAACTAAGTCTATCTCTAATCATTTTTCCATCGCCATCATTTTTTTTTGTTTTGTTTTTTTAAGTAATGTCCGAGTGACCCTCGACCTCTTGGTGCTCATTGAAAGTCTCCAAGATAAATAGTTCAAAAGTTTTATCCAAAATTCAATTTGAACCTTTGAACCAGAGTCTTCAAATTTGTCCTTCATGGTTCTGATGTCAATGCACATCAACAGTGAGAAAAAAGAAGCTACAGTATATGCAAAACTGAGTACACAGGAATGAAAAAAAAAAATCTCTGATCATTGTGAAAAAACATTTGTGGGGACCTTGACCTTGATTGTTGATCTAAAATTTAATGTGATTTATTCTGGACCACCTTATACTTTTTATGAACATTTTATGGAAATTGGCTCAGTAGGTTTTGTATTAAAGTTGCTGAAAAACAAAACAAAACAAAAAACACAACCAAAAACAATAAACAGCTCCTCTTCAGTAATAATAATAATAATAATAATAATAATAATAATAATAATAAAGCATCGGCATATGACAATATGAATGGAGAAAAAAAAACACCAGATTCTATCTTGTCTGAATCCTGAGATATTATCACTGATGTGTTTTAGATGTTGACCTTTAGTGCGACCTTGACCTTTGACCTTCATTGCTGACAGACAGACAAACGGACCTGAATTTAATGCCTCCTTGACGAAGGTAATAAGAATGGAGAATGCAGAATCTACTAAGGCATATCAGCCCCCTCCCCCTCCCTCCCAATTCTTCAGAATATAATTTATTGTCATATCACAGGGACACATCCAAATGAATTTTTCATTTGTTCTGGTCTCTCCGTGACTAAAACTGGACGCAGCCGGAACAGGTGCTACCATTTATTAGGAAAACAGAAATGCAATAGAGCACAAACAAACAAGTACAATGTCATACAATGGATATATTTTTTCTGGGGGGGGACACATGATGCATTACACTGGGAAGATATGAGATAAGACATGAAAGAGAGCAGGACAAGGGAGGGGGGAGGAGGGGTGTAAGTCGGTGAATGAATGTGTAACAGGTAAGCGAGGTTAACCAGGTTAACAGGTTTGATTACATTTTAACATTTTGAGTTTTTTTGCTACTTTTTCAATGAGGAAAAGGTTGAGATTTCACTAATTTTAATAATAATAATTATACATATTTATATATAGTGATTTTCACAGCACTCAAAGACACTTTAGAGTATAATGAAAGCCAACTATAGTAAAAAAACAAACAATAAAATAAAGTAAATATATATCAAAATAATCATTTCAAAATTATTGCCTATAACAAAGATGTTTTTGACGTGTTGTGAACGATACCTCACAGTGGATGAACAAGGGGAAATCTTGATTTTAGTCCCTATACCAGTAGTTTTTGGGCCATAACATGAATTTCATCCCTAAATTTTCAATGTTAACATTAATATTTGTGTTCAGTAGATCCAGACCTTTCATAAAAAACCTAATTTGGTTGAGTTGTATGTTTGTGGGAGGGGTACACAGCCTACTAAAACTTAACTCCTCACAGCGACCTTGTCTGTACAAACTTGAACAAAACAATACTGCACATCTTGCTGAACAGCTGCAAAACATCTGCCATTTTATGAACCACCTCAGATATTAAACACCTCTTTTACTTTGTCCCTCAACTGCAAATTTCCAGTTTGTACAGCTCACCAGCAGAGGGCAGTGTGGCTCTGTTCAACTGGCAACCTGAGAACATGATGTGTAACCTGGTGTTACAGCAGAGTAGGGAGCTGTTTGGTATTCAGAGCAGGTTTTTTTTTTTTTTTTGGGGGGGGGGGGGTTTACAATGCGGTGCTGCCATCGCTGCTGCCTCTGTGTATGAGGCAGGTGAAGAGGCTGTGACCTGAGAGAGGAGGAGCCTCATCAGCTAGAAGGTGGCGTGTGTGGGTGTGTGTGTGTGTGTGTGTGTGTGGGTGGCTAGGGGGGGGGGGGGGGGGGGGGGGGTCAACCTCCATAGCCCTCCTTCCTTTCCCCCTCCTCTGTGACTCAAAGTAGCACTTCATC
This sequence comes from Siphamia tubifer, assembly GCA_020466265.1. Taxonomy (NCBI): domain Eukaryota; kingdom Metazoa; phylum Chordata; class Actinopteri; order Kurtiformes; family Apogonidae; genus Siphamia; species Siphamia tubifer. Next base: position 11,099,444 of record CM035800.1, on the reverse strand, counting down.
AGCGAGAAGTAAATGACTATTCAGGAGACTAATTCAACTAAAACTGGCTGCGTCTGGTGCCAAGACACGCACTAAACCCAATTAAGAAGGTGTGTGTGTGTGTGTGTATGTGTGTGTGTGTATGTGCGTGTGTGAGGAGTCGAGGGAGTTACTGCTGTCTCATCAAATTGCTCTAATAAAGCCCTCCTCCCCCCGTCCTCTTCCTCAGTCACCTGTTCTTCCTCGCAGACATACAGCGGCCCGCTCTAATGTGTCAGACTCCATTTGTGCGGGTCATTATTATTTTAGCAACGATTCCCCGACACCTCCAGTCTTTCCCTCTAGACGTATTTCAGTTCTCACAGGAGGTGAAGGATAGACATGGTGGGGACGTTACAAGCTGTGAGGACGGGCTGGCGGAGAGGTGCGTGATGTTGGGTGTATTAATAGAGCAGCGGGGAGGCACAGTAGTTAAGGATGCCACTTAGTAGCTTTACCCCTGGGAGGCACCGTTCCTTATGCAACCAATTTCACCTTGCCGGGGTAAACTATTTCCTTTGTACACAGTGGGGCTGGAAGGTTACACTAATACAACTGTCACCAATTTGTGCTCCAATTTCTAGCCAAAGTCCATCACCTTACGCAAGAGCTTCAGAGACAGAACCTTTTAAAAGCAGGGGTGTGAAACATATGGCCCCTGGCCCATCAAAGGGTCCAAACTGGCCCATGGGAAGAAGTTGTGAAATTAAAAATTTAAAGTAAAGATATTAACAATCAAAGGAGTCAAATATGATTAAAGTTCCACATAAAGACTAATATGAGTTAGACCAGTGCAATGTATATCACCGTGTGTGTGTGTGTGTGTGTGTGTGTGTTTATATTTTTATGGGGACATTGATATGGTTACACAGTCACACCATGGCAACCTCTGACATTATGGGGACCAAAATTCAGGTCCCCATGAGGGTTAAACATAAATAAAAATCCCCACTAGGAAAATAGAAATGATTTGGCCCTATAAATACATACATTAGTTTTTTTTCCCAGAAGTCCTCATAAAACATGAGGGAAACAGGTGCAAAGCAAAACATGTATTTTTCAAAGTTTTGAAAATGTATGTATTTTTCCCCATTTTATTTTTTAGTTTAAATTTTTTTTTTTTAAATTTATTCATTCATTCACTTTTTTACATTTAAGGTGTTCATTTTCTTTGTTATATCATTCTATAGATTATAGTCATTTATTTTAATTGTGGTTAATGTATCCTGGAATATATTTAAGTTGAAAACATTTATTTTAAGTAATTACTGTGAATGTTTTCTTTGACAATCTTGTTAATATATTTAGATTGTAAAAAATTGCCTTCAGTACATTTCTTATAGATAGTATCAGTCTCATATTTATTTAACATGCATTATTACTATATACACTGTTTACATAAATACATATACACCATAAATAAAGTCAGAAAATCCACACATTACTGTATAAAGATTCACCAGAATGCAGAATTCTTTAGAAATTCACTGTTAATTGTTGTTCCTGTTCTAGACATTTTTAAAAGGATAGTCTGTAGATCTCCAACTATGTTTCATCATGTAATTTAACTTTTCTCACCATTTTAGTAGTTTAACCCACTTGAGATTGCTGGTATTGTTCTGTATGCAACCCCTGATCTGAAATGTCTGCTCTAAAGTCTAAAAAGTCCCCTTTGACCCTTGTTATATTCTTTTTCTTTGCACTACATAGCTGAAGTTTTTAGCAGCTCAAGTCTTTAATTTACACCGAATGTGTAAAACTTTGTTCATTCTTCAGTTCCTGCCAACCTGAAATTAAAATGTAAGCACAGCATTCAGTACTAGCGGCACCATCCCAGGGTGGCAACAAATATAAGGAAATAAAAAGGTGTTTGGTGAGAATTCTGCTTCCATATTTCAGGTAACAGCTGCGCCTGAAAAACCTTTAGAATGTTAAATGAGAGAAAGTATTCACAGGTATAAACATAAGCTGTGGGAAAACAGGAAACCTGGCAGCTGGATTCACACCTTCCCTGCCTCGTCGACTTAAAAAGTCTGTGAATACTTAACATGAGAAATAAAAAAAATATTGAGTTTCAAAGTCACACTTGTGCAGTGTTCTCATTTTAGTCCCTTGTACTGAAAAAAATAAATAAATCAGAAACACAGATGCAGTTACATTTCCCAAGTGAATATATCTTTGAAAACAAGCTTTTATATGAAGCACTTTTTCATGTGCTATGGGAATTTATTATGCAAAGTGTAAAAGTATTATTAAAAAAAAATAAAAAATCTTTCAAGAGAGACACTGAAACCTAATTAAACCATTAAATTAACTTGTTATATAATAAATGAAACAATCAAAGCAAAGCACAAACAAATTTGCTGTATTCAAGATGAACTTACAGTTACAACTCGACATATGTACCATATACTAGGGCTACATGATATTAGAAAAAAACATCGCGATTTTTTTAAAAACCTGCAATATATATATTACGATATGAAAAAAAACCTCAGGAGAATATAACAGCTGTGTGGTGCTGTTATGGTCAACACAGAACATACGTTTCATTGTCATCCTTCTTGTAGCCAAAATAAATAACATTTAAAAAATAAATAAATAAAAAATAAATTAATTCATTCATTCATTAATTCATTAAAAAATAAAATTAAGTTAAACAGTGCTCAGACAAGCAAATAAAAATCAGACATTAAAACATCAGCCCTTACCTTCATTTTGAGTCAGATAACCTTGTAATATTGTTCGTTCACTGTAAACATGTCACACTGTTGTAAGTAAATCGTTCTAAAACCTGCACATAAATTGAACACAAAACAAACTTAAACGCCTTCATGTCCCATGTCTCCCAGCATCTACATCAGGGGTCTTCACCTCAGGCCACACTGTCCTACATGTTTTAAATGTCACCACATTAGTGTATAATGTGCACAAACACAGCTGATTCAAATAACCTGATAACGAGCTGATCATTTGAATCAGGTGTGTTGGAGCATGGAGGACACTGAGGCCTGAGGTGAAGACTGCTGCTCTACATTATTTGTTCCCTCCAAAAAAAACCCTCCAGAGTATAATATTACATCATTTTTCAAATGTTGGTGTGAAATATGCGTGATGTGTTTCTTTTTTTAGAGAATTTGGATGCACCCTATGACTGGCTGTGTCCAGTCTTGGTCCTGGAGAGACTAAGGGTCAATGATAGTGACTAAGGGCGCTTTCACACCACTAGTTCGATTATTTGGTCCGCACTAGCCAGTGAAATTGTCACTATGTTTATAAAGATTCCAATGTGGTCCGCTTTCACACCAGCAAATGAACCAAAGTTTGTTCGATTGACGTTTTATTTATCTTCCGGTAGAAGTAAGCGCCAATTTTGACCCAAAATGGAGCGACACATTCACACATTGGTACTTGCTCTGATAGTTGCTTATTATATTCTCTGTATTGAACATTTCTGGCAAAAATATCCAATTTACGAATGAATCAAGGCTGCGTCTGGAGAACAACGTGCTTATGCATTGGAGTCGCCGAAGACGCATAGTGCGTCATTTCAGGCTGAGGAGACTCACTATTTACAGGAATGTATAATGTATAATGCATTTGGAACAGGTAGTTTTGACCAAAGGTTTATGGTTTATGGTTTGGACCCAAGTTCGCGCTCACACCAAAGGGACCGCACCAAAGCTTAGCATTTGGTGCGGTGTCAAGCGGACCGAGACTACCTCTTTTTGGAAGTCTCGGTCCGCTTGATTTAGTGCACACCCGAGTGCGATTGATGCTTTCACACCAACGAAAACGAACAGAACCAAGAGCTTTCGGTTCGAATGGGTCGTTTAGTGTGTGAAAGCACCCTAGGTCTCTATGTCCACTGGTTTTTCTGTCATAGTCTATTTGAGGTTTTTAGGTATTGACCCAGTGACCTTTGACCCCTTGGGTTGACAATTGGTCAAAATTCTGGCATTCTGGTACTGATTAAGAGTCTGTAAAATGAATACTTCAAAAGTTTTATCCATAAGTCAATCTTGACCTTTACTGTGACCTTTGACCTAGAGTCTTCAAATGTGATGTTAATGCACATATAACATCAACAGTGAAAACAAAAAAAGAAGCTCGATGCAAAATTGAGTATAGAGGAATGAAAAAGAAATACCTGATTAGCCCTATCACTAATCATTGTGACCTTTGACCTACATTCACCATAATCTAATGGGATCTATTCTGGAACACTCTGGAAATTGGTCCAGTATTTTTTGCACCAACCAGCTTACAAACAAACAAACAAACAAACAAACAAACTGACTCAAACCCAATAATAATAACAAACAAACTAGCCCGGTCTCACCTGTTAGGTTTGGGGAACAGGATGGACAGGTCAGGTTTGCGGATGAAGTACTCATCAGCTGCTTTACTGATGGCTATCTTCTGCTCCCTGCGGGGCTGGGTCTCCAGGGACAGGGGGGTCTCCACTTTGGGCCGCAGCATGCACAGGTACGGAGGCAGCATGTGGATGAATATCTACGTGGATGGGATAAGGGTGTTTTAGTTCCTCCTCTGCTTCTTCTTATTTGTTAATCATGTCAGAATATATCCGTGGTTCTCAAATCCGATAATTAGATATTTCCCTCTTCCACATGATTCAGTTTAAACTGAATCATGTGGAAGAGGGAAATATTTGAAACATGTAGAACACTGGGTCACAAGGACTGGATTTGGACACCCCTGTTTTAGATATGTCCTTCTTCTATCACAGTTATAGATCAGTTCTTCAAAGGCCTGATAATGATGTAATGGCTTCCAGGTGTGATGGAAGAGGGAGATATTTTATTCATTTATTTTTAATTTTGCATTTTTTAAAAATTAAATGTATTTATTTAATTAGTTTTTTTTGTTTTATTTTGTACAAATTTTTGTATTTAATATTTTACTAATCTTTAAATGTAATTTATTTTTTTATTTATTTGTTAATTGTATTTTTTTCATTTTGTATTATTATTTTTTTTAATTATTTAATTAATTTTTATTTGTAAAAGTATGAATTTATATGTTTTTTTTAAGTATTCATTTTCTTTCTTTCTTTTTTTAAAAAATTATTTTATTTATTTAAAAAAAAAAACATGCAGGACACTGGGCCATGAGGACTAGATTTGAAAACCACAGGAATATATGAATAAACAGAAGGTTTTAAACTTTCCTTCCACTTTGACTTTGATGTGTGTGGCCCTCCCAAATTCATCATTGTGATATTAAAAATCCATTTGTTTGGATTCTTGTTTCATGATTTATGACACAGCTGAAATGTGCTCGCCCTGCATTTGCCAATTAAGGCTGAAAAATGAGTGAAAATGTTGAATTAAGCAGTGAGATAACCTTAGAGAACAGTTGGTGCTGAATGATGTGGGTGGAGAAACTGAATATGTAATGCTTCGTGTTCCTTCAACGTCGACTCTCAAGGTGGCCTTGAACGCACCACGTCTGGATGTTTGGGTCCAATGTCTCGGCAAACAACTAAGACATGCAAGTAGTCAGCATTTAATGACAACTTTAATGACAATAGTCGGTCACTTAACTGAGAGCTGCTTTATCAGTCGATAAATAATAATAAAAAAATACAAAAACAAACAAACACACCTTAGGTCTGAGTTTTCATGTAAATACTTCTAAACTGTTTTGTTATTTGCTAAATTGCTAATTATTTTTTTAAGTTTTCAATGTATTTGCTCACACTAAGTTATACAAATAGTTTATTCAACATGTTTTTGGTGAAATATTTTTTTTCGCTGGTTTATCAGAAACATATTCTGGAATTAGAGACAAAACAGCAAATCAATAAGAGCTGTTTGAGCATTGAAATTACATGTGCACAATAGTCACATCACATTATTTTAATTTTACTTTTTAGTATTTTTTATTTATTTATTTATTTATTTATTAGATGAAATTTTATGCAATTATTTATTTAATTTTTTTATTTATTTTTCTTCATTTATTTTAATTTAATTATTCATTTATTATATTTATTTTTATAATTTTTTTATCTATCTATTTATGTATTTAGTTATTTACTTATTAATTTTTTTTTTTTACAAATGCATTTATTTTTTTATTTGTAATCATTAATTGTATTTAATTATTTCAGCTACAAGAAGGATGTATGTTCTTTATCGACCACTAATCTATATTACCACTTGCGTCTGCACGAAACAGCTGTTATATACTCCTGAATATTTTTTCATATATATATATATATATATATATTGCAATATCAGTTATTTCTAATCTCATGCAGCTCTACTTTCCACACACATTTGTAGATAATATGGCTCCATATAAATCCACTACTTTTATTTGACTATGACAGATTAGGATTCGATTTACAAGGAAAACATATTCATGTAAATGCTAACGGCATGAATCAATAACTTACTCGACTATAATGACTTATACAAGAAGAATAATCTTTATTTCATCAGTAGTTTATCACAGGCCACATAAATGTGTCCTGTGCCTTTAACTCATCACTAGATCCTCCATACTACTGTAGCAGTGGGTTCATCATATCAGGTGTCTAGGGTGCAAATGTGGGGTTAAGTGCCTTGCTCAAGGATACATCAGCTAACTACGCTCCACTAGTCCAGGGAATTGAATTGGCAACACATCAATCAAACGCCATCTCTCCAGGAATCTAGGTCATGACTGCCCATGAAGTTCGATATAATACTGTAGTTTATTATCTTTTTTTTTTATTAATTAATTAATTTTTTTTACACTCACACAGTACATAGGTCTATTTGCACTTTTTTTCCCCACTTATTTTAGTTATTTATTTCATGGCCTGGCTCTACTTTTGTTTCATTATCATTATTATTGTAACTCTAAACTCTTAAATTCTATGTATTTATTTTTACTCTGGACTTTTATCTTTTCTGTGTTTTTATTGTTTTTTTTTTTATTCTTTCATCAAACCATGCTGCTATTTTCCAGAACTTAAAATGTAGATGCTTATTAAAGTATTCTTAAAGTAAAACATTACTTATTAACTTAGTCTTACTGGGAGACTAAGTCAGTGTCTTTGTCTAAGGACACTTGGACATGTGGACAGACAGAGCCGGGACATGAACCTCTGACCCTTCAGTCATTGGACGACCCGCTCTAGCAACTGAACCACAGCCGCCCCTGAATAAAATTACTGTGTTTTGTGATTGTAATTTTCTTGGTGTAATAGATATTGGTGGTTATTTGGAGTGCTCTATTTCATCATCTACTACATCAGTTAAGTTTAATTTTTTTCAATCATCCTTATTTGAAACAATAGAAATAACAGAACAATATCATTCTCAGCATTTAAAGACTATAAATTATGACTTTAAGTTATGTTCACTTATATCCACAATAGTTCCCCTTAATGAAAAAAAAAACCATTATTACATGTTACAACAACTTAATACATTTGAGTTAGTAGTACTATTTCTGAAACTTTGAGTATTTATAACTGAATATATTTAATTATTCTGAACATTTACAGTGCGTTTTGACCTTTAACCTGCTTCTAACTCCGCCTCTACCTGCCTCTAATCTGGGCTGTGTTTGGATTTAGGATCACCCCGAAATATGTTTTGGATTTTCCTTTGGACTGATTACCAAACTAACGTGTATGACCTCTGACCTCATTGTGCTTCAGCTAACGTCCATTATGAGATGTAACCCATACGTTATTAATAAACTCGGTTAAACTGATTTTTGTCTCAGAGTTCTGCTTATTGGGTCCAGTTCTTTACATATATCGTATCGACATACATACATATATGTATATATATATATATATATATATATATATATATATATATATATATATATATATATATATATAACTCTGGATCAGTATGAACAGAGCATTAATCACAACACATATTTCCATTTTTATTTAACTTATACTTTACATTTTGTTATTGTACCAAACATTTCAGGTGTATTACAATGATGCACATCACCTGAATACGAGCCTTGCTAAGGTGAATGTTTCCTGGAAGTGTAGAAGTGCTGCTCAGGTCTGTAATTAGCTTCACATAATGTACATGGAGGGCAACAGCAGCTGATGGAGGTTAATGGTATAACACGACGTGCAGGGTGTTGAGGGCTGGGAGGGTTTAATACAAAGGTCTGCCTCCAACTGAATTACAATAATCTGTACCGCCGAGTTAACACTGAATCCATATAATTAATAATTTGATTAATTATTATAAGGCCAGTGTTTACTACAGTGATGGAATTGGCTCTTGCTTACCCACAAAATAGGTACGCTTCAACTTTAATTAATTTAGACGAAGATTTCATTCTCGTCCCCCAATTTCATTATGTGCACATTGTAATAATTTGCATGAACAAGTTTATTAACAAAGTAATGTGCACATAAAGCTCTTGGAGCTGCAGTTTTAAATTCAGTTCACTCATTTACTATAATGTGTTGTAAATGTGTGGACGACTTAACTACAGTGTTTTGACTTTTATTTGATTACTAATCAGTTTTAATTTGCTGTATTCGTTTAACCTAGATATAATTACTGGAATGGACCCTTTAAATTTACCTTCAAGTTAAACACACATTGCCTATGGTGAGAAAATACTATTCTACAGGACCTATAGTAACCTATTGAGCATAGATTACAGTTTATAATGTATAATGCAGGGGTCTCATACACGTTACTTTAGGGGCCACATTCAGCCCGAATTGGTCTCAAGAGGGCGGAACCTGAAAAATAATAGTATAATAATCTATAAATAACTAAAAACAACTCCAAATTTGTATATTTGTCTTAGTGAAAAACTCCCTAATAAAATATGAAAATACTTTCTTTTATAAATTATCAAAACAAAAAATATGTGAATAACCTGAAAAAAAAAAGATATTTTTTAATATAAATATGTGCAATTCTGGTATTATTCCTCAACTTACCATTGCACTGAACACAGAAACAGAAAATTGTTAAAATTGTGCTTCATTTTCTTGAGACAGTTCATATTCACGTTTAAGTTATTCATATTTTATTGTTACAGGATAGTTTGTAAATGTGAAATTCAGTTCAATTTATTTTGAACATGCAAAAGAAATTGAAATTTGTAATAATAATAATAATAATACAATTTTATAATATGAATTGAATATTTTTTTCCTATTGTAGTCGTACTCTTATTGTTCTATTTTTTACTTCATGTAAAGTGTCTTTGAGTGCCACGAAAAGCGCTATACAAATAAACATATAACATAACATACATATGTATAATTAATATTATTATTTAAAACATGGCATCATTTGCATATTTGAAAAGGGGTGGGAAATAGTCAAACTTATTTAATCCCACCCAGTCTATGGTTTAACTTCCTGTCAACATAATGTATGAAAAAATCAAGTCCTTTGGATCAATTCACCTCCCTTATCTTCACATGCACATACACATTCATACATATCTAAATTGACATATCAAGAAAATAAAAAATGAATACATACATACAAATAAATCATTTACCGTATTTTCTTGTCTATGTATAAGCCGCATCCGCTATATTTTTTAAAAAATATAATAAAAAAAATAATATACACACTGGGTTATAAGCCACAGACAGAGGATATTTACTGCATGTACAGAAGGATTTTGAACTATAAATGTGTTTGTACCTGAACATATTTTTTCCTAACAGTGTCTTTTAACACAGCAGTAACTTTGCCGATTAAAACGGAACAGAACCAAGAGGAAAATAACCAGTATTTACTGTATTTATCTTCATTCCTCCCGTGTTTTAAATCACAAATCACTTTAATTATCTTTCTTGAAACCCATGAAGTCGTCTTCTTCTGTGTCACAGTAAAACAACCTCAGCAGCGCTTCGTCACATCTGTCTCCATGATGAAGGAGTGAGGATTTGACAAATAATTAACAGCTGCTAATTTCTCAATCATGTTCTATCTGCTAAAGAAAAAGTAGGTATTCTACTTTGCATTGATTGTTCTTAGTAGTTTTGATTCTAATTCAGGTTAGAGCTCCCCTAGTGGTGAAAGAAAAATCAACAGAATAGCTGTACCGTTGTATAAACCTCATGGTTCAAAACATATGAAAAAAGTAGCAGCTTATAGTCCAGAAAATACGGTAATGTTCTTTTTGCACTAAAACAAAGACAAAAAAAATGAAGTTGCCATTATTTACAAGCATATTGTAATATTCACTCAATATTTTTGGAGGTTATCATGCTATTATTTTACTGTAGATAGTATTAGTCTGTATACTGTGTTATATTAAAATAATAATTTTTGCACTTTGTAATTTCAGGATTGGAATCTTTGGTCCCTGGGTCGCATGTTTGATCTATTTTTTTTCGGACTCTTTCGGACTAATTAGTTCCCGCACTGAGATATACTGTATATATTTAACAAGTGACAGTGAACTGACCTTGCGGACCCACATGGGCATCATGTGGGTGTTGGGGGAGCGGTGGTGCAGGTTGAGAACAACAACACCGAGGATGACAGAGAATGTGACCAGGATCATGGTGAACATGATGTAGTTGACGATAATGGGGACGCCCAATGAGGTCTCAGGGATCTTATCAGCCAGCAGCAACAGGAACACAGTGAGGGTGAGCAGAACGTTAATGGACAGACCCATCTTCTCTCCTGTGGAGGAAAATAAAGAAATAACAACACTGCTCGAGAAACTTTTTTTTTTTTTTTTTAGAAATGATCTGCTTCAAAGATTAAATAAGCTAAATGTTACATATTTTAACAAAATTCATTGGAAAATAAATGACTAAAACATTAACAAACTAGGATTTTTAAGGTATATGATGAAGTTTTATTAAACACATATATGTTGGTTCATGCACATTTATACATGTTCGATGAGATAGAACCTGCACTGTAAAAACGTGACTGTAGAATTAACAGCAAAGAGTTGAAAAATTGCAACATAAAAAAAGCTGTGAAGATTTTTGTGCAGATCAGTTTTGTTTTCACCAAAATTCTTAATTCTTAAAAAACAACATTAACAGGAAGTATATGTCATGTACACTCTTACAGTAGCATACATTCATCTGTGTTCAGTTCAGTTGATATTGATTTATACGATATATTACTTTCATGTCCTTTTATATTTTGTTACTTTATTATTGTGTTTGGTTATTAGGGGTTTGATGAGACACTTAGCTCACGAGACGAGGCGAGACACGGGATTGAGATGAGATTTCAAGAAAACTAAATTACAAACGATATGAATGAACAACAGACTTATTTAACTGAGTTGCACATGGATTTTATAACTCTATAAGTGTTACATTTTAATGAACTTCTTCCTCTACAAATTGAAACTAAATAAAATGCTATAAAAGTTAAAATAAAAATAAAAAGATATATTTCTCTTTTTTTCAAGTGCAGACAATATGTACAAAACAAAAAGTACTTCTCTGTCCATACAGACTGAACCTGAGCCTGACAAACTATGTTACTTCTTCCTCTACAAGTTTAAACTAAAATAAAAAGTTATAAAACTTAAAATAAAATTATATAGTTCTCCTTTTCCCAAAATTTAATCTGGCACTTGACTGTGGAAGTTGAGGTGTGAATGTGTCAGTTGTTGGGTTAGTGTTAGTGTTAGTACTGAGCTGTGGTGGTGCTGGAAATGTCTCTGCATTGTGCTGGTATTAGCCGCAATGTACGCCATTGTTTACAGTGTCTGCATATTGTCCCCGTCTTATCACTCACTCTCTTTCCTTTTGTCATTTCTGCCTGGAACCCAAAATGCTGCCAAATAAACGATTTGAAAGTGGCGGTGGCATCGTCAATAGTAAAACTTGTGTTTTCCGACATCATTTTGGCTGCTAGCTGGATAACAAATCTCACGAGACAGAATATTAACGCAACGAGCAATCTCGCTAAATTACAACTCGTCACACCCCTATTGCTAACCAATAAAAATCAGCTATGTCTTATCTAGGTTTCATTTAGTTAGTTTATTATATTAGTTTTATATTTGATATTTAGTTTCTAGGAGGGGGACATTGTACAAGCCTTGCATGGTTTCTTTCCTCCTCCTGCACTCTGTTCTTTTTCTTTGTTCATTTGTATTCCATATTTGTTGTTTTATATTATTTTTTGTGCAAATACATAAATTAATTTAAATGTCAGTCAGGGATTGGTCTAGCACTTCAGTTAATATGTTGTCTAACTTGCAACAAAAACATAAAGTGCATAAACATACATTCCATTCTTCCCTGAATATGTTTGCTCATGAAAAAATTACATTAGATTTTTATTATTATTAAAAGGGAATAGCACGAGGGGCAGTGACCCCCAAGCTGGGAAAATGGTTCCAGCAGATACCAGGAACAACATCAGAGATCTCTGTACAAAAGAGCGCATTGCTAGGAACAGCTAAGATCCTGCGCAGAACCCTCAGGCTCCCAGGCCTCTGGTAGAGGACCCGAGTCTGAAGGAGACACCGCCCACGTGGGGCGAGAGGAACATTTTTATATATATATATATATATATATATATATATATATATATATATATATATATATATATATATATATATATATATATATATATATATATATATATATGAAGGGGGCCGAGGACTAGTAAGTGTCAGAACTACTGTCCAGGAGGAAACGGCGAACCTCCAGAAATACATCAAGAAAATGGCCCCCAATGACCAACTGCTAAGTGAATGCCTCAGGCAACAAAAGCCCAGTAAGGTCGAGGAACCAGAGGGGCTATCATGGAGGGACAAACCCTTGCACGGCGTGTACCATCGACAAATTGAGGAAGTGGCTGATATGGAAAAGACATACCAGTGGCTGGAAAAGGCTGGACTAAAGGACAGCACAGAGGCGCTACTCATGGCTGCACAAGAACAAGCCCTGAACACCAGAGCAATAGAGGCCGGGGTCTACCACATCAGACAGGACCCCAGGTGTAGGCTGTGTAGAGAAGCCCCTGAAACAGTCCAGCACATCACAGCAGGGTGTAAGATGCTGGCAGGCAAGGCATACATGGAGAGGCATAACCAGGTAGCGGGCATACTGTACAGGAACATCTGTAAAGAGTATGGACTGGAGGTCCCAGGGTCAAGATGGGAGAACCCCCCAAAGGTGACAGAGAACAAACAGGCCAAGATCCTGTGGGACTTCCAGATCCAGACTGACAAGATGGTGATGGCCAATCAGCCTGACATAGTGGTGGTGGATAAACATGAGAAGACAGTGGTGGTGATAGATGTAGCAGTCCCCAGTGATAGCAACATCAGAAAGAAAGAACATGAGAAGCTTGAGAAATACCAAGGGCTGAAAGAGGAGTTAGAGAAAATGTGGAGTGTGAAGGCAACAGTGGTACCAGTAGTGATCGGAGCATTAGGGGCAGTGACCCCCAAGCTGGGAGAATGTCTCCAGCAGATACCAGGAACAACATCAGAGATCTCTGTACAAAAGAGCGCATTGCTAGGAACAGCTAAGATCCTGCGCAGAACCCTCAGGCTCCCAGGCCTCTGGTAGAGGACCCGAGCCTGAAGGAGACACCGCCCACGTGGGGCGAGAGGAACATTTTTTTTTTTTATGTATATATATATATATATGTATATATATATATATATGCTCTGACTGAGTAATACAAAGGGGTAGGACTAGATAAGTTTTGTTAACTTTATCCTACACCCTTTTGACCAAGGTATAATTATCTAGGATGCTAAAGAGGTGTCGTTTTAATTTCTGTTTTAATACTTTGTATGTTTTACTTATTTTGGTTTACCCGTTCGAATAAACATAATGAAATGTCATATAAAGAGTTCTATGGCCTTTCTATTGTTTTCATATACGGTCTCTTATTTTGGCTGGAGTATTCAAGCTTCTTCCTTTAACCATGTGTTCCTTATATACACAAACTCTGTTGTCGGTTGCATTGAGTGAGATCTGCTATTTTGGCAGCAGCTGAACCATGTAATTCACCAGTAATGACTTTGATGGAAAAATTCATCTAGCATTCTAAGTAAGAGAATAGAAGCCAATAGAGTCAAACTCATTCAGAGGACGTGTACAAACTGTGTATACCACCTCACTTTGGGGAGGGTCTGTAAACAATCAGCCATTGATTTGGATTAGAGCACTGCTATGCACTTTCATCGAGTATCACCGTAGCGATACCTCGCCTAACCATATCACAGTTAAGAGAGATAACACCATTTGTTTAGATTTAGTCAATCCACAGTCACTGATGCTAAAAGAGATCCTATAGATTAGCACTGAAACAGGAGGTGCCTCCTTTGAGCACAGATGTACAACTGCAGGTTCTACACTAACACAGACTTCGATAAGCTCCACAGATTCAAACAAACACCTACTCTTTACATGTAGCTTAAAAGATTAACATTTTCACAGTTTGCACGTTACAGCAGATTGTGCCTACGGGGTTTAAATCACAAGAGGGAAACAGTGAATGAGGGAAATTAGCATAAAACATCTTTTTTGTACTTTGAAATATAATACTGTCGCAGAGAATATTATTAGACCATCAAAAACTGTGGTTATGCAAACAAGTACTGTACTAACTCCTGTGTGCAGTGGCGTTGCTAGGGTTTATTTAGGCTCCAAGCAAGTGATCCCTGGGGCCCCCACCCTAACTGTGCAAGCTGCAAAAAAATAAATTAAATAAATTACAATTTCTGAGACATTTGAGATAAAAACAAACAAAAAAAATTGATGAGTTAAGTTCTCAAAGTGAGGTCAAACAGATGTCTCTGAAAGCTCTGGGTCATCAATAATCACTGTTGTGAATCTGACACTAACAAAAATATATAAAATATGAACTTCTATTCATTCCAAAAGTGCACTGCAAATGAGTAGAACTTCAAATATAAGAAATACAAATGTGTGTCAGTAAGTAAACAACAGACAGGACACATCATGTGAACTTTTGAGACAGACAGACAGACAGACAGACAGACAGATACATAGAAACATTTCTGATTTTGTCTGGTAAAAACTATTGTTTCATTCATAGGAAAAAAAAATGCAGTTTTACTTTTTACTTTTGTACTTTATCACAATTCAGAAGCTGTTCTTTTTTTTTACTTCAGTAATCAGTTGAATTTTCTACTTTTACACACAAGTAGCTTTACTTCTACTTAAGTACAGAGTTTGAGTACTTTTGCCACCTTTGTGTGTGTATCATATGACAAAAAAAATAACTAAATAAATACATAAAAAGAAAACATGGAATGAACAAGTATTCAGAGAATGCCTAATCTCACCCCTTGCTTAAAACTGTTTGTGAAAAATAGTCTTTCTGGAGTGTTCATAACTTGTCTGAGTCTAATATAATTTTGTGGCTTCAGTTGTAAAATAAGAAAATCCAAGAAATGATTGATCTCCCTCACTACATTTCACATGAATCCTAATTATTTTTCCCTACTTCTTGTCATTGTTCCTCTTGATATCAACTTTCTATAGTTAATCACTCTTTCAGAGTTATTTGCTTTTGATGTGCTTGTTGGTCAAGCCATCAAAAATCAATTATTAGTCACCCATCCCTGATCCTTCATCTGATTTAAATATTTCAGCTGCCGAATATTCATAAGCTTAATGTTTTTAGTTCATGGTGATCAGTGACATCTAATGACACAGTCAAGGTAAATTTCCATCACAGTCTATGCTTGACACAGTCTTACACAAGTTAATTTTGCGACATGTCACCTTTGACCTCCAGAGATCTCAAAAACTATTGGTTGTAGGTGATAACACCAAGTATGAGAATTGTACAAATCTTCATTGTGCATCATTTAGTACCAATTTCAAAGTTCTGTGACCCTCTGTTCTTGAGTTATAAACGATAATGTGATTTTGACCTTTTAGTTCATTGTGACCTTGACCTTTGACCTTTACTCAAATAGATAATTGTATCTGATGCACATTAGCTACATGTATATGCCCATGTAATTTCATGGTGATATATCAAGTATTTATTGAGTTATAGAATAATATGTCTCTGCGGACACACACACACACACACACACACCAGGTGATTACAATAATCTTAGTAAAAGCACTGGTTTTGTTTTGTACCATTGATGAAATAACTGAAAAGATTTTGGTTATGATCAAGAAAACATGGACAAATTATATCAGCCTTGAAATTAAACTATTTTAGATGTTGCCATTATATTTATACAAACAAACATACCGTTAATTGTACTAGACATTAAAATGAACAACACATTTACACACACAAGGGGTGGTCTAATATTTTTTTCCCCGACTGTTGAGGTGTTTTCTGTGTTTTGTTGTGCCATTAAAAAGAAATGTTCACACTGTGATGATAACAGGAAAAAGCTTAATATTTTAAATGGCTTAATCTTTATTTAATGGGATACTTGACTTACATAATATGCTTTTTAAAAATGTATATAATGCTGTTGCTATCTCAGTGCTGGTAAAGTTATATAACAGAAGAACTATCACGCACATGTGGACATGATCTGATGCAACATGAAAAAACATGATCTAACATGGAAATAGGACAAACCGACGCTAACTCACGACGATCTAATCCCATATATCTAATCCAATTCCACCCACTCTTTCGTCTCCGTATGTACGGTGATTTCTTAATGACAAAGCTCGTGTAAATGTGGATAAAAAGGTTACGACTAGATGCCAGTTTTGCGTCTTCTCTTCCAATCATTTCCGTATAAACATAACCTAACCCTGACTTTGAGCATTTACATCTACCAGGTTTGAAGACTCACACTTCCCGCTGACAATTTCCCATGATGCAATAGACATTTCTTCAGACCCTCCTTTTAATAACAGGCCTTTTTTCCTTCCATTCGCCTTCTACTAATAACACAAACTCTTTTCAAATCAATATGACATGATGCTTCCACCAGGATTTTCCAAAACAGACCAGAAATGGATCTTTATGTGCAGGGGGGGGGGGAATCCCAAAAATATATCATCAGTAGATGGTGGAAGGTATTTGTACTGCTTTGATTTCTTAGGATATTGACTCAGCTGTGCTCTAGGAAACAAGGATTTAATATGAACAGATGTGTCTGTTCTCACTGGGAGAACACAAAGACAATTAAGAACCAGTTTTAATCATTTAAGGATCAATAGTGGTTAAGGTGGAAACTTACAGAGGACTCATTTTTAATATATGAAGTATATGACCTTTGGACCATATTCCTGTGTAGATGTACCTGCGTCAGGAGGCAGGTAGAAGTTAAAGATGGCGATGATGGTGATGAGGATGCAGGGGAGGATGATGTTGAAGACGTAGTACAGCGGCTTCCTCTCAATGATCAGATAAAAGGTCATGTCCTCGTAATTGTCGTCATTCATGTTCTTCCTGCTGGGCTTGTGTCTGATGTACCACTCGCCGCCCTCTGGAGGAACATTTAGATTTCATGCATTCAGATGAACTTTGGTAAAGATCAGCAATTGCACTGTTTCACAACACAAGCAATAAATCTGCATACCACAAGAGGGCCAGAAAAAAAAAAAAAAAAAAAAAAAAAAAAAAGTGCAAACGAGTTAGAAAATGCTCTTCCTGACTAGAGTTAAAATATTATGTAATGAAGAAAATAATTAAAAAAAGAGAAAAAAGGAAGCAGTATTAGATGGTATATTCATTCTGGTCAAGTTTAGAGTTGCATGATATTAGAAAAAAATGACAATATCATTCTTTTTAACCCTGCGATATATATTGTGATATGAAAAAATACTCAAAAGTACTGTATATATAACAGTGGTGTGGCGCCTACGCAAATGATCAAACAGATTATCCTTGTTGTAGCTGAAAAAATTCAGCAAAATTAATAAGAAAAAATGAATAAAGAAAAATGTAAAAGAAAAGAAATAAAAAAGATAAATGCAGAAAAAATTATTTAAAAAAATTTGTAATAAATGAAAATAAATTTATACAAATGAATAAATAAAAAAAAATTAATACAAATAAATTAATAAAAAAAATAAAACAACATTAAATAAATTACCAAATAAATAACACATTAAATTAAATAAAACTATACACAAATACATTTTTAATTGCAGGACCTGCGATGTGACTATTGCGTACATGTACATTGTGTAGCTTTAGTCAAGATCAATTATAATAGATGGATCCTCACCACTGAAAGCCTCATCCAGTTGGATTTCTTTTATCTCGTTGCCTCTGGAGTCCAGAGTGTACTGGAGTTCAATTTCTGTGGCGTCGTAGGTGTATGAGCGGAATTGCATGGTGCAGTTCTGCCAGTCAAATGGGAAATATGTGACCTGGACACATGACAAGAGCACAGACATATGATGAAACCACAATAAATGGTGGAACTGGTTTTAAGTCTGTGTGAATCAGGGCTGCACAATATTAGAAAAAACTAATTCGGATTTTTTTTTAACCCAGAAATATATATTGTGATATGAAAGAATCCTCAGGAGTATATAACAACTGTGTTTTGCCGACACAAACGGTCAAATTAGTGGTCGACACAGAACATACGTTTCAGTATCATCCTTCTTGTAGTCGAAGTAATTAAATAAAATGAATAATTAAAAATAAAAAAGGAAGTAAAAAATGTAAAAATATATTTTAAAATAAAGTGAAATGGGAAAAAAAATGACAAAATAAATTTAAAAAAATTAATGAATAAAATATATAAATAAATAAAAATTTGAAGAAAAATTGAAACATTTTTTAAAAGGAAAATAAAAATTAATGGATAAATAAAAAGACAGATAAATAAAAAAAATTTAAAAAATACAAATAAATCGTGACACTCTAGCACAAAACCAGTCACTTAGGTCAAATTTCAGAAATTAACATTTTATATTTATCTGAATGCTTATTATACATTCTTGCGTGACACTAATTCAACCAATCACAGGCTGTTTTTCAACATCGCCCTAGCAACAAGGGATTTTGTTTACTCGAGAAGGCTTTGTTCTGAGGCCTCACATTGGTTCAAATATATAATTACACAGATTTCTATTTAAGGCTTGTCTAGAGGGAATCCCGATCTTTCCAACGGTACCAAACTTAATGTGAGCGCGAAGAAAAGTCGTGTTTTGAGCCGATTTTTCTTTGTTTTAGACTTAATTACTGTCAGAGTCAGTTCATGAAGGCATGATTTGAAGCACTTACGGTAGGAATTTCACAAAAAACTCATAGTTAGAAGTGTTCAGGAGACATTTTACTTGGATTTTATGCCTACATTTCAAATTCAATCATTTTGACCCATATAACGTATTTGAGGCTGTAGCTAGAAATATAGCTGAACCACTGGTTTTGTGCTGGAGGGTCACAATAAATAAAACAAATAAATACAAAAAATTGGAAAAAATTTAAAAATTACATTCAATTAAATTTAATTAATTACAAAAAATATTGTATTTTATTTAAATAATTTTAAAAAAGGAATATAAAATGTTGACCTTTACACCACAGGAGCTGAGGTAAAGTGCAGGGGGGGTCCAGGTCACCCTGCCATTACTGTAGGCCTGAACATGGACGTGCAGAGCCACATCGAACACGCCATCATTACTGCAGACAGACATTAAGAGAAAGCATTAGTGCGAAGGTCATCTTTTTATAATGGGTTTATATTGTCACTATTATTCAGCTTGAGTATATGTACCCATTTTATGCTGTCGTGAAACAATATATCATGTATATAAAAACTGAGTCGTATCATTTTATGTCATATTACATTTTACTGCTTCATATCAAATTAAACTGTATCATTTTTGTAAATATATACAACATATACAGTAGACACACGTTGCATACTGTACATATTGTGTTGTATCAGATCATACTGTATTATATTGGATTACATATTTGTAGATTTGTTTTGTTTCAAGGTGCAGGACACAATGCTATAAGAAAAAAAAAAACAACTAATTTATTTACTTATTCATCCCGTTTCTCTGCTCCACTTATGATTATTATCATCCAATTTTAAAATTTTAGGTTCTTAGGTTTTTATCCCAGACTGTTTTTATTTTCTTCAGGTTTTTATTGCATCTCATTTTTATTTATTTGATTTTACTACCATTTCTATTTATTATTATTATTATTATTATTATTATTATTATTATTATTATTATTATTATTATTATTATTGTTATTATTATTATTATTATTATTTGACTTATCCATGCTGCTATACTGATGAATGATGGATCACTTGACACTTTGATCTAGTTCCTGTCTAACAGATTCAATGCGTGTTGTGTCATACTGTAATACCAAATACAGTTACTGTCAGTATGTTCACATGCACATCTAAGTCCAGCTATTGGCAATAATCGAACTAAGGACTTAACTGGAGTTCATGAGAAATCTCAGTTTACATGTGCAGCAAGAGAATCTAATTATTGTTCCACTCCCAGACAGGAGGTGGCGCTGCACACTCTTTCACATGAACATTCTTCTGGTTGTTAGATATGTTTGTTATATTTAGTGCATTTTTAGCCCGATCACCAAAAAACGTGATGTGCCGATTGCTGATCACTGCCGATCATGGAAGGAATTTTAAATTTACATACCTTTTATCTAGCTTTATAGAAATAAAACTATTAATTAACGATATTTTAAAAAGTACACAAACAGTCAAGATGAGATGGACCCGTACTATAGCGTGTTTGCCTGTTTGAAAATGGTCACTAGTAATTCACGTCACATGATCGGCATTTTTAGGCAATATCGGCTGATGATTGGCAGTTGATCGATCGGTGCAACATTAGTTATATTATGTTTTTATCACTCCAATAAATAATATTATATCAGCATTGAGACCTGATGTATCAAATATGATACAAAATTGAAAATCATACATATAAATCGATGTTTTTAGAAGTACCATTAAAGGCTCTAGGTTAATAAAACTGGTATTTTCTGTCAATATTTTAATGGTTCAGACTTTACAGAGTTAAGTCTTATATCATATCTCATCATTTTCATATTATGAAGCCAACTCATGTTGTATCACATCATCATTTTATATTTTATTGTATAACATGTATACGTAACACAGTCTTTTTCTCCTTCTAAGACAATGCAGAAGATGGAAGAAGAACAAAAACGCAGTAATTACTCTCTATTTTTCACTGTCACATTAAAAAAAGGCTGTAGAAAAAGATAATACGCTATGTATTAGACGCAACTAACATTAGACTCAGTTTCGTGTCACCCTGTTTGCTCTCGCTGAGTAATTTCGCTGCTATTTTTCGGTGCGATAAAGTAAAACTGACTTGAAATGTTAAAAAGGGTAAATTCAAATAGAGGAATATATGAGTCTTATACTGTATGTGTGATCACTGCAGCCACTCTGCGCCTCACCTTTGCTATAGCGTACATCAACATTTGGCTGCAGTCCCACACCCCCAGACCCCACTAAAACATTTTAATTGTCATGGATAAAAGCGAGGACACATTAGACATTGGGCACATTTCACAGGACACCTCTGAGTGCAGTGATAATAACAGATGTATACACAGTTGTTTTAGCCATTAAACTCATAACACAATACACAACAAAGTCATCAAGTCAATTAGACACAGGTTTAGCCGTCTATCAGTGGATATATTTGGCTTTCATGACTAGTAATCTAACAGAAAGGTACATTATTACTTCAAGCTGGCTCTAGGAAAAAAGCAACATCAGCCAGAGACACAGAGACAGAGGTGTAAGTATTGTAGATGGTGGGTGTATTTATGAAACTGGTCCTAAAAACAACACGTGGAGGTTAAACATTTAAACCAGATTTATGAAAAAAATTAAATAATAATAATAATAACTAGAAAAGACCTCCCCCCTCCGAATGAAGAGAGGTCCGCCAAGGAAGTGGAGTGGAAGTGGAAGTTTTTGCCTGAGTTTGTCTGTTCGTTAGCAAGATAATTAAAAAATTTATAGATGGATATTGATGAAATTTTCAGGGTAGGTTAGTAATTTTCTGGAAATTATTAGATTTTGGGGGTGGTAAGACAACTCAAAAACTTCTGGATTTTGATGAAAATTTCAGTATGTGTTGGGACAGTCACAAGGAACACTTGATTAAATGTTGGTGGTGATCCAGAAGAGATCCTGGATTCTGAATCACTTTGAAATTTTACAGTACATTGCGGTAAACGGAGAATACATTTCAAAGTGATCCAGAATCCACAATCTCTTCTGGATCACTACCAACATTTAATCACGTGTTCCTTGTGACACTCCCAACACATCCTGAAAAGTTCATCAAACTCTGTCCATAAGTTTTTGAGTTATCGTGAACAACCTTCCCCTCGCCGTGGGTCTCATTGGATGGTTTGGAGGGCCAGTTTCAGCCTGCGGGCCATATGTTGGACACCGACTGTAAGTGAGAGCAGAGCCATCAGTTCAGTTATGAGAGCCATGCTGCTTAATAGCCTATAAAGTGTTGATGAATGGGGCAGGGGTGTATTTGCAGTGGTGTTAATGGGGGTGTATATTGTATGCATGTGGAGGAGCTGGATAAGAGACTGGATTCATTGTGAAATATAATTTTTCCATTACACATGTACTGGACTGTACTTACACTTGGTCTTTAACCTGATATTTACAGGCACAGCTTCCTTGTGTACAACTATGAGAGCAACAGTGTCAGTAAATACAGCTGATTACTTCTGTCTTCCTCTCCTGAACGAGCTGAAGTTCAACAAATGCACAGAAATACCAATGCACAGCAAATATGGGAGTGTTAAAAGTTCAGTGTCAGTGTTAAATAGAGAGTGTTGGTGTTGTATTAACTTCACATTGATTTAAAACAACACTGTGCATGGTGCTTTTGTTAAATTAATGTGGTTAAATCAGGGTGTTGGTGTTAAACTAATACCTTGATTCCACAAAGAGCCGGTTTGACTGCAGGTTTTTGTTCCAACCAACCAAGAGTTCACAGTTTGACCAATCAACTGTATGAAAACTGAGATCAGTTGATTAATTGAGTCCAGTCTGGTGTGGACCTGCAGCCACATTGGCCCTTTGTGGAATAGTTTGGACATGCCTGGTGTAGATCAAATTATGGCCTTACATAAGAGTTCACTCACTCGACTCTCTACATAGGGAAATAAATGTAGGGCTCTACATCGTGAACTCAACTGAAAACTTTTCGGACGCTACTACGGCGCTGTTTAATGGCGTCATCACCGTCGAGTAATTAAAACGGAACAGTGTCGTCTCTCACGAATTAAAAGGCTTTTTCATTTTTTTGCTGTCTGTGCAATAAAATAAAAAAAAAACAAAACTATTTGGCTCACGACTGTTTTATTGTTATTAACTGTTTAACAACTCTTGTCTGGTGACTGTCGTCCAACAGACAGACTTAACCTAAACTGTTACTGAACAGCTGTAGCTCTACCGGTATGTTGTCCAATCACAATCTGTGTGTATTTCTCATATCATCATCTGAACCCACTTTATCCTCACTAAGGTCGCAGGGGTCACTGGGGGCCTAATCCAGTTATAATGGGTGAAGGCGGGGTACACCCTGTATGAGTCTCCAGTTCATCTCAGGGCTGAACATATATAGACAAACAATCACATTCACACCTATGGGCAATTTAGATTAACTAATTAACCTATCAGTGCATATGTTTGGATGGTGGGAGGAAACTGGAGTACCTGGAGAAAACCCACGCAGACACGAGAAGAACATGCAAACTCCACACAGAAAGGTCTGGTGTGGGAATAGAACCAGGGACCTTCTCGCTGTGAGGCACGAGTGTTAACCACTGCCCCTGTCGCCTTGGGCCATTTTTCAATTCGTGCAATGCATGATGGGATATAGTGCTTTGGTTAGTGACCATCGATGTCTACTACATTTTGCGGTGGATTGTGGGAAACATTGAGTGCACTCACTACATAGTGCTTATAAATAGTTCACTAAGGATTCGGACACCTTTACAAAACGGCCTGGTCCCTATATAGTGCACTATATAGAGGGTAGGGAGTGAGTTTGGAACCAGCCCTAGAATGGATTGAAGAAACATTTTCAAGCCAACCAACACCATCTTGTTTTTCACAAGAGCCGCCTCATTCTTACGTACATTGGGAGTAGGAACAACAAAAAATCGGGGTCAAGTATTGTGAGATTTCACAATAATTTTGCAAAATACTTCTTGGGATGGTTACGTCATGACTCTGCGTAGCCGCCATGTTTACTCCTCCTTCCCGTCTTTTTGCTCGGAGCAACGTGTTGTTTACAAACGTGCGTCTTACCATTTACTTTACTTACCATTACTATATCACCATGGAAACCCGTTGAGTGTTAAGTGGTTTCTATTTTTAACAACAAATAGTGTTAAAGCAACAAAATCTGTGTGAAAATTTTAACACTTTCAAAAGTGTTAATTTTGCACTGTATATTGTGGACCCATATGCACACTTTATGGATGTTAAATTAACACTAGCATATTTACTGTGTGGAATGGAATTCCTTTTAATAAACATGATGATTAGAGTCCAGCGTCAAAATTTTTCTTCATTTTGCTAATAATATTTTCATCTATGGCTGTTAATTAAACACGTCTGTCGCACATGCATGATTAATATGTATTTTTCCAATCTATAGTAATAAGACAAATGCTACCATATTACCATACTTTAAGACCTAGAGCTATTTTTGTGGCAGCTTCCAAATTAATTGTCTCTACATTTAACCATTCCTAAATGATTTATCACCATTTATTATAATATTGTATTATCCCATGCATTTTACATTTTTAAATGAAACGTTTTTTTCTCAGTGTTTAATTTACTGATGTAGATGTTCTTAAAGGCTCAGAGTAAGTTCACAGGTGATATAAAAATCAGAGAAAACTGAATAATTAGTGACTTGTGCACAAACTCTACTTTACCTATTTTATTTATACTTTTTTATGCGTTATAGCTTTATGCTATGGAAAATCAATGACTAATGAAAAACGTCATTAAATATCTCAACTAAACCACAAATAAATATTGACATCTATATGAATATTCAGAGGTACAGGGTACTAATGTACTTGTATTAGAAGGTGCACTGAAGCATCTGTCATATTGTGATTAAAATAGTTCTTGTCCATACATGGATATTGGGATTTAAAGCTTAATTAAGAAACAAGGACCTATGATTTATTTCATTATTTTACAGAAAAACAAAATGCTCTTCACAAAAACCATTAAACACAGCGTGAATGCAAAACTAATAATACATTCTCCAGCGTTGATCACATAACACAAATAATTATATATAAATATATATACTTTTCTTTGCTTACTTGTTTATTAGGACGATATCAGGCAACCAAACCCTCGCAGAGGGGATTCGCAGAACCTCAATCCCATCATACTGCTTGGGTTCCCATGACAACCGGTGGTCTGTCCATTCCTTAGATGTAAAAGTAAAAAATAAAAATAAAAAATACAGGACATTTAATGCATGGTAGGTTATTCTGAATGAAATAGAAGGGTTAGAGTAAGACCAAAAATAGTGCTTCAGTTTAAGCAGTTTGTCATTTCTTTGCTTTATTTTTTTCAGAGCTGTAATAATTTTCCACAGAGATGATTTTCGCCTTTGCATAACAAAACATAATTTACATAATTTTATGGTTTTGTGTATAGTCTGTATTATTCGGATTGTGAGGTGTTCTCGCTCATTTATTTTTGCGGAGTGCACTGGCACCGGGGTGTACATGAAGAAGGCGGTCGCATGTTAATAGACTTATTGTCATGGAAGCTGGAAGTCGTGCCTGAGTCGGCTGAATCGATATGAAATAGAACATATAAAGTCGTGTATATGGAGAATCTGTGTATCCTCTTCCATAATGCATCTTTCTGTGTGTGCATGATAATAAGCACAAAAATATAAATACATAAATAAAAACTACTCCCAAACCTTCTAAACACTGTCTGATTTGTATAAGCAGTGCAATCATTATACAAAGGGGATTAAAAAATGACAAAAACTTACCAAATTCATGACAACAACAGTGCTCATTTCTTCATTTTTCATATTCTGAAAAGAAAATAGTAAGAAATAAACAGTCCTTGTTTTACATTTTCATAAGTAACTATAATTACAGATACTTTTTTTAGATTCTCACAGTGTCTTTAATGCAAAAAGACCCAAACCATCTGCTGATCTAAACTGTTATATACGTCTCGATCCACTAATCCTGTCAATACATGTGAATTGATGTAAAATACAGTTTGCTATCCTTTTAAGGTCATCAGATATGACCTGTTTGAATGTTTAGAGCAGGGGTGTCAAACTCATTTCAGTTCAAGGGCCACATTAAGCCAAATATGATCTGCAGAGTTCCAGTTTTTATAATAATATAAAAACTCCAAACTTTCCTGTCTGTTTTTGAATGAAAAAAAAGCTAAGTTATGTGATGAAAATGTTTACATTCTTTAAAACAATGGGAATAATATGAACAAACTGACATTTTTTAAGTAAACTATTTGCAGTTTTAACAATATCATGTCTCAGTTGGTCATTTACACAAATTAAATAAATTACAATTTTCAGACCACATTGGGATCAACAAATAGATATTTCAAAAATGTTTATATATGTTCAGATTACTATTTTTTGTGTAAATAACATTACATATATATATATATATATATATATATATATATATATATATATATATATATATATATATATATATATATATATATATATATATATATATAGTTCAGAACATATAAAATGTTTATTTCCTTTATATTTCACTCATGTGGTTTTCTTTTGTGCTGTATGTTGGTGGTGTAAAATGTAAAATTTCCCCATCGTGAGATCAATAAACTCTTATCTATTTTATTATGATGATCCTGACTTTTAATTTACCAATGACCTGATACGGGCCAGTCAGGATCAACTATTGGGTCACATGTGGCCTGCGGGCTTTACACTGCCCAGGTCTGATGTAAACTTTAATAGACATGACAATAATACATGCATTTGTGTGAGTTTGTGTCTGTGTGTGTTTGTATGTGATTGTCTTTCCAGCAGGAGGGTCGAACTTCCCTGATCCTGGACTGCTATTTAAAACACCAGGAGGAATGTCAGGGAGACAGCTGGGATAGGACCAGAGAGGGGGGTGGGGTAAGAGAGAATGACTGACTCTCTCTCTCTCTCTCTCTCTCTCTCTCTCTCTCTCTCTCTCTCTCTCTCTCTCTCTCTCTCTCTCTCTCTAATACCTCATCACTGGTGAATATTTCCTCTAAGTGTTCAACTTCACCTTAGTACATCCATCAAGGGGGAATGTTAATAATAACCTGTTAAATTCAGCCAACTAACTAGTTCTGTGCAGGAGGGATCTAAGTGTCCAAGTGGGTCAGTTTTCAAGATCGTTCCACTCCACAACTCAAGGGCCTCCATGCGACTCCCTCTCCAGAGTGAGACTGACCTTGAGTGGAGGTGCAAGGAGCATGCTCTGTATGTAAATGTGACAGTGTGCAAGTGCTGTGGTGCATGCATACGGATGCTACAAAGAAAAGTACTGAAGGGAAACTATGGAACAGATGAAGTGACCCAGTGTGTGTGTGTGTGTGTGTGTGTGGACACTTTCATGCAGGCAGCATCACAGTCAGTGCAGACTGCTAAGACACCATTTCCCAGCATGGATGTTTAAAAATACAGTATTTCACATCAGTAGCAGTGCCATTTGACTAACCAGGCCAACGAGCACTGAATTTAGAGACAGATGGCACTCTGACTTCTTTATACTTTTAAACCAAACCAGTTGGAGCTACATTTACATATGCATATAGTAAGTATATGTGGATTATTTCCATATTTGACCATGGAGAACAGCTGCTGCACTTAACATCTTGACAGAGACACTGTCTTAGTCATGCCAGGCTTCATTTTGCAGTATTTAAGGAAGTATTTAAGTATTAATCCAAGTTGGAGGTGCTCCCCAGACACAAAAAGTGTTTACCTCTTAGATGATGTCTAACTAAATCGGGGTGCAGACTACCAGGACAGTACCTCCAAATGTGGATATTTAATAATACAATATTTACAGATCAGTGGGTGCTATGTGACTAACCAGGCAGTCTGATATGGTCATACCTGGAAAGAAAATAAGCTGCAATAATATATATACTGTATATATTACACACACCAAAGCTTCAAAGCTTAAACACATGTTGTCCAGCTGACTGGACATTTTTGTAACTCCATAAAAAAATAGGTTCATTAAAATGATTTGGGGAAAAAATCTTGTCTAAGTTTGTCATAATTCATGCATCAAAGGGTTAAACAGAGGTGACAAAAGTGACATTCTGTACTTAAGTACAAGTACAGCTTGTGTGGAAAAAGTACTCTCGAAAACGCAGAAATACTGATTCAACTCCTTTGCTTAAGTGTCTTTGAGTGTCCAAAAA